>JZKD02S1349245.1:578092-591413 GCA_000966675.3 Picea glauca
AATAATAATAATAATAATAATAATAATAATAATAATAATAATAATAATAATAATAATAATAATAATAATCATCATCATCATCATCATCATCATCATCATCTATTTTTAAGGTCACGACCAAGCCAGACACCAAATTGGTGTATGAGACCCTCTCTGCCAAGTGATTTCACTGGTAAAGTCTACGGAGGTATACATACCCTACCCCCTTTGGATTTGAACTTGTGACCTAATATACTTCCTAATACTTGTAAAGATTTTATAAAGTTAAGAAATATAATATAAGTGTGATTCTCGTGATTTATAGTATAAAAAAGGTGAAATGTAAATTAAATTATAATTTAATCTTAGTTATAAGATTATATAGAAATATTTTATAGAACCCCTTGACTAAAAAGGCATCCCTTTCCAATGTGGATGATGTTATGAATATAGTTATTTTGTTAAGGATCGCTCTCTCAGGTTTAAAAGGAAAGTTTGGGTTTGAAAGACCCCACAAATTTCAAAGGACTCGGTATCTTCCCTATTGAAGAAAAATCCCTTTGAAAACATTCAAATGACCTCTTTGGAAGACAATCCAATGGTTGACTCATAAGAAAAGGAGATAAATCAAACATAGTAGGAGCCCTCGAAGGACCACTCTTCAGAGAGATATCTTGTGATGGTTTTGGATACGCAAATTTCATCTCCTCCCTCACATATAAAAAATTCCTCTGGTTATTTGCTTTTTAGGCCCTGGGAGGTAGGTCTAAACCACTCCTTGGTGAATCGTCATGGGGATTTCCTCTCCAGATTATCCGGTATCTCAAAACCCTAAAACACCCCTCTCATTCCTTTGGATGGGATAGGAGAGACCCCCGCTTCTGACTCCAAGCCTTTGAATCCCCTTCTCCCCCCTCTGAAGAAGGTTTTAGAACTAGAAACCCAGTGACTCCCTATCCTCTTAGATAGAAAAGTACAATGCCTAGAAACAAGGGACATGGTATTTTCGAAGGTGGAACTAAGGGAGGCTTGGGACACTTTGAAGAAAAAAGCTTCAAAGCAAGACAAAGAGAAGGGAATCATTCATCTCCTTAGATCATAAACAAGCCAACTCTAAATTCAAAAGTGGTTGACAACAATCTCTGATCAAAGCCCTTAGAGAAACCACCTTTAAGGATGGTTCAAAATGATTTTTTTAATCTTAAATTGTAGAGGGCTATATAATCCTTCTAAGAAATTGGCCCTAAAAAGGTTAATAGAAACTCATAACCCTTCTGTCATCTTCCTATAAGAATTGACGACAAATGGGGAAAAGGTGATTCAATATCTCTCCAAGCTTTTAAAGGGATGGGGATTTACCTTTCTTAATGTCTTAGGATGGTTCATGAGGCTAGTTATAGCATGAAAGATAGGCCTTTTTTCTTTATCTAACTCTTCGGATTTTGCATCAAGGTTGGGTACCTCCCTCCTCTCTAAAAATGGGAAAAGAACTCTCCTATTTGAATCTCTACAACCCTTACTCTAATAGAATGGAATACTAGGAACACTTCCTCAACACTTGGATGATACCTTAATTTTTCCCTTGGTGCATCCAAGATTTGGGGACCAACTTCCCAATTTGGTAGTCTATCTAAATTCTTCAAAACAAACTTGAAACGAGTAGGGCTCTTAGATATAGAGCCAACCAAGCTTACCCCAACTTGGACAAATTGAAGGCCTAGTAAGGCTAGAATTGCAAAACACTTAGACCATTTCCTGGTTTCAAAGGATTTCTTGGAGCAAGCTCTCAAAATTCATCAATGGGTCTTTGTTGGTGGAGTCTCTGATCACAACCCAATGTTATTGGAGGTGGCCCCTACATAGGAAAATCTACCAAGCCCTTTCAAGTTGAACCCCAAATGACTTAAGAAAGAGGATTTTATCCAAAAAATCAAGGATTCTTGGACACCCTTCGATGATACTCTCAATGAATCAACAACCATCCCCACCAAAACTTGAAAAATGTCAAGCAATTAGCAATCCATGGTCAAAAGAGAAAAAACACAATGATGATAGGACCTTATGAGAAGTGGAAGAGCTTCTAGCCTCCAGTTTTGTAAGGAAGGTTTCGATTTTCTAATGGACTCTCAAAAGGTTGAGCTAAGACAACTTGAAAATAAAAGAAGAAAGATACTCATGGATAAAGAGGAGTGACATTTAAATATTAGGGAAATTTGGGTTCAAGTAGGAGATGACAACACCAAATTCTTCTATAGATTCACCAATTGCAAAAATAATGATAACTCTATCTGGAAAATTGAAAAAGAGGATATTATTGTTGAGGGTGTTAGGTACTTTCAATATATATTTTTTAAATATTACAACTTGGTCATCATAGATTCCATCATTCATTTATCTATCTTCTTTCATGTATTTTTGGAACTTGAGGATAATCAAGCCCTGGTGGTGAAGGCATGGAAATAAGAGCTTCTCACATCTCTTCAAAGTTTCCAGAAGGATAGAAGTCCTAGGCCAAATGGCCTTCCTATTCAATTCTTCCTCATTTGTTATGATTTCATTGAAAATGAATTCAAAAGGGTGGTGGAGGCCTCAAGAGAATCTAGAAAAACATTGGAAGATTTCAATGCCACTTTCATAGTACTCATCACTAAGACTGAAAACCCAACACTCTATGAAAGCTTTCAACCCATCTCACTTTTCAACAACATTTACAAGATCATCTCTAGAAGACTGAAGGAAATTCTCTCACAACAACTCTCCCCTGAGCAATTCGGCTTCCTAGAAGTCATGCAAATATATGAGGTTGTAGGGGTTTCCCAGGAAGGCCTCCACTCGATAAAAACTAAGAATTTAAAGGCAATGATATTAAAAGTGAATCTACCCAAATACTTTGTCATAGTAATTTGGTTATTTCTTTATCTCATCCTTGTCCATATGGGCTTCAACTTCCAATTTGTTTCATCGGTAATGGGTTGCATGAGCTCACCTCACTATGTTGATCAATGAAGCAACCTCATCCTTTTTCAAGCCTAAAAGAGGAATTCGAAAAGGGTGCCCACTATCCCCACTCCTTTATCTTTTAGTAGCAGAAGGGTTGAACAGATCTATCAGGGTACCCTAAGCAAATGGCTCCTTTACAGTTATTTTAGTAGGCAACTCATGTCATGTTTCTCATTTACTTTTTGTTGATGACATATGTAGAAAATCAATAACAAAAACATTCTATCTCTCTTAAGACTTTTTTCAAACACTTAGTAAAGAATGATTTATGTCTTAAATGAACATTAACCCACATCCAACTATACTTCATAAGAAGAAACACACATTACTAAGCAACTGGAAGTGGAAAATAACAATGAACAACAGTCACAAAACACATGTGCACACTCATATTTTTGGCAACCAACGAGGGAAAACCCCAGAATGGGGAAACCCACCAAGAGAAATTTATTATCTACTTCAGGAAGTACAAAAGCAACAACAATAATACATTTGGCAGAAAGAGAAATGCAATTTAAACTCACTCGTAGACACTGACAATAGTCCCCAAATTCTACCTTGAAAATCGTGCCACAGTCCGTACGGCTTGTACGACTTAGCTGAGAAACAACACCTCAGAAAATGTTCCAACCTATTGGTGTATAGTCAAATCTGTACGTCTTTTTTGTAGCAAGAAAAACCTCAAAAATACCTAGAAAAACATGCCACAAGCTGCCTCGATTTCTATCCTCTTTTGTTTATGTTGTACGACCTGTACGGATCCGTACAGTACGGCCTCCCACTCAGTTGTGTGCTTCAACAATTTCTCACATAAATTTGTCTTGGGATTTGTGCCCAAATTCTCTTGGAATCCATGCCAAATTTTCTACATACACTTCTCTTCCTATCTCTCTCAAATTTCTCTTGACTTGTCTTGCACACTACCCTAGGCTTACTCTTATAATTTGAAAGTGACTTTTCACCTTCCCCATCCCTAAATCCAATGGCCAAGATCTAATCTTGTCTTTACAAGTTCAAGGGACATGATTCGTTCTCTCCAAAATAAATCACTTAAATTTACTAAAGTTTTTTTTTCCACTTTATGACATAAGTGAACTTTTATCACATAAAGTCACTTTAATAAAACAAGTGTTGCATGGTAGCGTAGTCCCTGCCGAGTTGAATTGGGAATAAATGCATAGGGATGGGGAAAAAGTAGCGGAGACAGATGGAAATTGCATTGGAGATGAGGCAAGCAACATGAAGCACAGGTGGTATCCATGTAGTAAATGACACGCGGCCTCTAGAGTCCCATTTATTTTTTGAAACTATATAATCCATTTTGCTATGTTCAAAATTTACATTCTTTCCAGTAGTGTGACTTGCTATGTTCGAAATTTCCGTTCCTACCTTGCATGTTTTATCTCTTCAATGTATACTTTCAACTGGTTAGAGTTAAGTACAATTTCCATAGACCATCTGGCATGTATGTCTCTATATGTGCCAGGACAAAAAAAATTATATGCATAGTAGGAGAAAAATATATGCATGAGAAAAAGATAAAACACAGAAGACACATATAAAGTTGCATTCAAATTAAATAAACACAATTTCCTGACATTCACCATAGTTGAAAATAAAAATTTATGAGCACATAAATATAAAAGGAGGTAAAAAATAGTTTTATTTGAAATATAGCAAAAAATAATATTGTCTGTTACATATTCCTGGAAATTTAAATGCGTTTTTCATATAGACTGAGATTGGGGCTACCGCAAACCATAAGATAAATATGTACAAGAAATAGGAATGTGGAAAGAAGAAGTGGGCGACGGTAGAGTGTAATACCTGAAAAGAAGAAATTGGAAGGTATCAGTCTTTGGCTAGACATTTCTATTTAAAAGGGTGGAATAACTGGATTGATAAACAAAGTAGGATGTGATCAATATAGACTTACAGTGATGGTACATATCACCCCCTTTTCTATTTTCTTGCTGATACCTTTTTATTGATGTCATCAACGACTATTGGAATCGTGCCAACTGCCTATTGCCTTTCGTCGACGACCTGCTTCAATTCCCTTTCGACCCATTCTTCAATGTAGATTCTCAAGGGGGCGGTGTTAATGTCATTCTAGATTTTTATGTTGAAAAGTTCCTTTTCTAATTCCCTTAGATCGATAGAAATATTACGCAGAGTCTGATCAATTTCTTCATTCTGTATCGAATAGTCGACTAGCCAATTGTCCACATCATCTTCACCATATTAAACAATATTGTAAAACTTTTCTAAAGACAACGCCTTAAAAATATCAACTTGTTTATCGAAGGCTTTCTTAGTTAAGGGCAAGGAGTTGATGATTAACTTGGGGTCTTGGACCTCGTTGGTCCTTCCAGCTAAGTCTATTTTGGTCAGCTTTGTGAATAATTTATCTTTCTTTGATATGGCTTGTTCACGTGATTGGACAATGAGATGCAGGTTCTTCACTTTCTCTTTCCAGCATGCATTTAATTGAGTGATCCAGTTTTTGGAGGGGAGATCTTGTTGTCTTCTTCTCATTTATGTCATGTTGTTGACATGGGTGCCAAAAGGAAGCACCATGTCTAAATATAAACGTTCTTTATTTTTTAAATCCACCTGCAAATGTTCGAGCAAAGTATGTGCCCTCGTTCCAAGGGAAGCCATACTTTGCGATGTTTCCCACGCCTCAATAATCAATTCCATTCTTTTATTGATATTATTCTCCACATATCCTCTACATGATGCGAGGAGGCTGGAGAATCCTTTTAACTTGGTTGCATGGGTGGCAGGCATGGCTATTGCTAAAGCACTGGCAAGCAATGGCACAGGAATCAAATCTTCCTCCAATTTCTTGACTCGGTCCTTCAGTATGGCATTCTCGGCCTCAATGCCTCCAATGGAATCATCAAGAGCATCTCTGGTTTCTCTGTGAAGTCAAGAGATTTGGGACGACCGCATGTTCACAGGGTTAACCTTTGAATGAGATTTTCCTTTCTTATTTTTTACATCTCTCTTTTCAATAATTAATTTTTTAAACTCATTGTCAAAAACAACTCTCTACAACACGAAGGATTCATCTTTGTCAAAAAAATTGTATCATCTATGTCCATTGGACGACTATGCTAGATCACGTCTTTGGGTTGATCAAGGTTGCGAAATACGCTATCCATCTCAGTCTCAAGTTCCATGTTCTCACTCTCAATTTTGGGCTCTTCCGCCTGCCCTACAAGTTTTTTTCTCTTATTCTCCACGGGAAGCTTGTGAGAACTATCAATTTTAGGGTGAGGAGGGTTGTTATCTCCTCCTTCGTTTGAAGAATTCTGGGTTTCTTTCTTGTTGTGGTGGGCCATTGGAGCGATGCTCTGGGATGTCGTACTTTTGGGAGTGTTATCTGTCGATTGAACACTCTTCTCACCAGGGAATTTTCCCTGGTGCTTGTACAATTCAGTGGTTCTTTGCAGTGTGTCTAGGTCGTCGGCATCAGAAGAAGGAGCGTTGTATCCAATGTCTTTTTTTTTCGCTCAGGTGTTTCTGGAAAAAAGAATTTTCGAGGCCAAGTGTAAGTAAATGTTCTAATTTTTTATTATTAGGGTCGAACCCTCTTAGGATTTCAACATATTTTAGGTTCAAGTTGTTGAAATGGGCTGCAAATTTGTCAATTTTGTTAGCGTTCCTCAACACGAAGTCCCCGAATTTCCAAGGCATAGGAATGGACTATTTTTTTCTCTTCTGATGGAATAGATGCAACCAATAGTTGTATTTCCTTGTTATTTATGTAACAAACATTTTGTTTGTAATGTGACATGGAAGGAGAGCAGGTTTTTCCTTGGAGCCAAAAATCCTTATCACATTGTAATTATCCATTTGTTCAAGTGCCCCTTTCCTGTCCAAAAACTTGGTTGCATGGTTAGATATGCGGGGAGCATCTTCTCCTAACAATAAAACTTTGAAAATAGAGACAAAGTCATTAAAAAACTCATAAAAATAGTGGGAGGCCTTGTGCTTCCACAAGGCCTTGTACCAGAAGGTTACTGGGTCGAATTCCCAGTTTATCTTCTTGGACAGAGACAGTTTTGGAAACTGACAACAATGCACTATCGCAAAAACTAAGTAGGATGAAATATAAAATTTATTTTTCTTTTTTAAGCTTGACAATTGGGAACAGATTTCATGGG
Organism: Picea glauca; assembly: GCA_000966675.3. Classification (NCBI taxonomy): domain Eukaryota; kingdom Viridiplantae; phylum Streptophyta; class Pinopsida; order Pinales; family Pinaceae; genus Picea; species Picea glauca. The sequence continues at coordinate 585,247 of JZKD02S1349245.1, forward strand.
AAATTAGCTTCCCCCATTAAAAAATGGCTTGTTCCTTGACTGTGAAATACAAAATATAAAGAACCATGTGGGAAATAGTTGTGGTGGATTCTTGTCCTGTTATTCTTGTAAACAACCAGGAAATTTCCTGGAATGGATTTCTAAATGAAATAACCTGCAAGTTTGTGATATCTTCAGGAACTGCCATTGGGTCTTCTAGGAACTCGAGCAAGAGGTCCAACCCGTTATTATGCTTTCTTAGGAACTGCTTGGAGTCTTCTCCTTTGAACGTCAATGTTGGCTCGATAGAAGAGTGATCACGTAGTAGAATAATTATTTGGCCTAAAATATATTTATCGGTGCACCAAGAGACTGGCTCCTTACAGTCAAAAACTTTAGGGACAGAGCCTACATGAGCAATCCCAGAGATCCAAATTATTTCGTTCTGGGCGGAAGGGGATGAGTAGTAAGAATATACCCTAGACCACTGGAATTTCTAGTCCTTGTGCCTGAAGCTATTCACTGTATCTCCACATAACTGATGTTGAGTTGGTGCCATAAGTTTATGAGAACATCCATTTTCTCCAGACGATGCTTGAAATGAACAGTTGGAGAGGATAATATAACCCTACGCAAATGTTGTTTCAATGCGTGTGAATGGGAAATCTCCTTGAGCCTTTCGCTCATTAATGACAATCTCTATGGGTGTTGCATGATGAGTTGTTAGCAGTAAAGCTTACTTATTGCATACTTAGAAGTGTGAAGGTGGCAGGTACGACGAAGAGAAATTAAGGATTGGAAGTTTCGTGAACACGCCAACCCGACAACGTGCGAACGACATTCCATGATGTTTGAAATTAACACTCAGAAGGGATAATATAACCCTCCTCAAATCTTGGTTTAATGCGTATTAATGGGAGATCTCCTCGAGCCTTTCGCTCAGCAATGACAATCTATATGGTTCCTGCATGATGAGTTGTTAGCATTAAAGCTTACTAATTGCATATTTAGAAATAATACCTTATATGTGTGTGTGTGTGTGTGTGTGTGTGTGTGTTTATCAACAATTTTTTATTATAAACAAGTGTGACGGTGACGGAGACGGGGAACAACAAGTAAGGAATGGCCAAGTATGAAAAGCGATCGGACGTGCTTCAAAATAGGGTTATAGGGGATACTTAGGAGAGGTGAGTGTCCAACAGTCAATTTGTATGTCTCAAATTTTTTTAATGCAAAACGCGTAAAACAGAAGAGGGCATGATGGGGTAGTTCAGTGGTCGGTTTGTATATTTGTGGAATTCTGGAAAAGTGGATAAGTATGGAATAGGGAAACGGTCGGTCGAACTCGTTTTCAGAATTAAGTATTGAATATTTCGTGAATGGGCCACCCTGATGACATGTGAATGACATTCCATGATGTTTGAAATTAACACTCGGAAGGGATAATATAACCCTCTAGAAATATTGGTTTAATGCGTATTAATGGGAGATCTCCTCAAATCTTGGTTTAGAATTAAATCTTGCTAATTGCATACTTAGAAATAGGACCTTGTATATATATATATATATATATCCAGAAATGGATCTAGGAGCTTGATGGGGCTCAGAAAGGCCTAAAAATAAAAGTTCTCATAATGGCTTCAAAATGGACGTGTGTGTAGGCCTCGTCGATACGAACCCAACACAACTCGAACGGGCTCAAACGAACGTCGTATTCTCCAGATATGGTGATTTGTTCATTTTTCCAAATAGGCAAAAAAAAATGATGATCGTACAGTCTGTACAGTGCCACGTGGAAACTAACTTTACAGGTCGTACGGTTGTACAACTGACGTGGAAGGTTGACTGGGTGTATGGGATGATGACATGGCAGGTACAGGTGGACCAATCCGAGAGTGACATGTGTCACCACTGCAAGGGTGACATGTGGCACGTCCGTACGATGCTTATGTGGTAGATGTGGACAGGTGGACGAATAAAAACTTGATACTTAGTAAATAGTGTTGACCAGGAATATGATGTGGCAGACACGTGTGGAAGAGATGGACCAATTGGCATTTGACACTTGGCATTAGATTCCGCAAATGGAGAGGTTCCACGTGGCCCAGACACGGGCTTCCATGTGGCACCCATGGATTGGTTCAAGTTCATTTGCAAAAATTTATTTGGATTCTACAAGTTTCAACCCCGTGACCTCTCATACAGGATAAGGCCTTGGGTATTTCAGGCTAGCTAGCCTGCCTCATGGTGGTCCTTTTTATACTATTGGAAAACATTATATTTAAAGTTGCATATGGATTGAATTGGGCGCAAAAAGGGTTGGGGCTTGGCCCCAGCCCTTGGTTTAAACTCTCTAGATGACCCTCACTTTAACAATCTGCGCACTATACTCTCCACGATAAGGACTTGGCGTGAGGGCTATAAAATAACACCCTCCACCATGGGACTCGGGGCTATGACCAACGACCATGCACGTCGATCGGGCCCTAGTCCTATTATGATTCCATCCTTTGTGCCATGCGACCAGAGATTGCGGGAAAGAGGCCAGCGCGCAACCCCTAGAGGGGCTAGCGCTTGGCCATATTAAACCATATGACCCTGTATAAAGTGTGTGCGCCCAGGCCAGAGGGGCTTAGCCCATTATATTTTCAAAAATGGGTTTTAAACTAAACAATAGTGATTTATTGTTTTATTCAGTAGATTTTGGATATTTTGGCTAATATTGGGAGATATTGGGCCCTTTTTTAGGCCAGATCTTGGGGGGAAGTTGGGAGATAGTTACCAACTTCAGATATATATAAACTAGGCCTTCTTGAGGCCATGGGAGGAGGTTTAGAACAGGTTTATGCTACCGAATTGTTGAGCCAAAGCCATTGTCATGCAAGGAAGCTATTGAGGAGCGCACCTTTGCGGACCATTTCTAGGAGCTTCGTTCATCTGATTTGGGTGCCGTTAGTTTTGATGGATTCATGAGATCTGGTAGAACATGAATAGCTCATTTTTTTAATCCATTGGCACTTTCATGATGTACATTTAAAGCTTCGAACATAAATAAGAAATCCCTACTGAGACAAGGCCCGAGACAAGGCCCGAAGACGTAGGCGAGATTGTCGAACTCCATTATCACATTGGTGTTTATGGTTTTTTGTTGTTTATGCTTCATTTAAGATCTGTATGTGTTTATGTGGCTGTCATATTTCTTCCTCTTTCATTTAGCTTCCTAATTGGTTAATTAAAACATGCACTCAACCATTGTCGTATAAAAGATCATTTCGGATCAAGTGGTATCAGAGCTAGTTGACGGTTCGAATTTGAGTTTGCATGTTTACCAAGGAAGAGATCATCTCAAGGGAGAAAATGGCATCTAAGGAGGGAATTTATCAAGATGAGAAGTATTTCCGAAATTTGGTGTTTTCCATGGCCGAGATGGTGAAAGTGTTTTATGAAGACTACTTGGAATGAAAGAGATCGGTTCAAGAGAAAGCTTCAAAGAACAACAAAGGAAAAGAAGGATTGAAGGAAGTGCCTTCTACATCTGTTTTAGAAAACATATCTGAGGTATGCAGTGAAGTTCATTCATCAAATTCTCCTTGTTCCCATCAAGATTGTTTTGGTGCATTTGAAAAACATACAAGAGGTATAGGTTTGATATTGCTAACCACGATGGGTTATGAAGGAAAGGGCCTTGGAATTGAGGGCCAAGGTATTGTTAATCCCATTGAGGTTGTGGAAAGGCCTCAATATTTAGGATTGGGATATAGCGAAGTGGAGATTGGAGCATCCTCCAAGATGGGTGCCAAAACCTCAGATGCAAGTAATGCTTCAAATGGCCAGCCTAAGTCATTGTAGGAACACTTCACGAAAGGTGATGGCGTATCACTCCTTGATTGTGGTAGTGAATGAAATTTGTCTCCAAATCAAAGTGAAGATCAGCAAGGAGGGTATAATGGTCATGTTTTTACCAATTCTCTTTTTTATTATAAAAAACAGAATCATGTAATCCGAAACTTGTGGAATATGTATCCATGTACTTTTTGTCATTCACCCAAACATTGTGTTGTCAAGTGTTGGAAGAGACAATCTATGTACAGGAAGTGTATGTCCAATAGGAAGGAGACACGACATAAAGACTCAACTCCACAATGAAAGAAAGAGAAGGGTAAACCAGTCTGGATGCCAAAAACTCACTGCAGGTTTTGCAACAGGGGTGGACATCAAAAGGCTAATTGTTGGAAGCTTAATCTAGAGCTTCGTCCAAAGAAGGAAAAAATGATTGCACTTGTACTCACGAAGGAAGAGGCATTATCAGTGAAGCAAGAAGAACACCATGAAGGAAATAAATCGATCGCTTGGTTTTTCCATAAGTGGATGTCTCAACTTCATTGTATTTTGCTTCCATTAATGTAATCACACATGTTGAAATGATGACCTGTTATAACATCATTTTGAACAACATAGTGTTTTGTTTTGTCCTTATGAGTATGTAATCAGTAAGGTCCATTTTGTAACCTTCTATGGGACCAAAAGGTCTTTAGTGGGGAGGTGTGATCCAGAATTGAGTCCAGGAGCTCGATGGGGCTCAGAAAGGCCTAAAAATCAAAGTTCTTAGAATGGATTCAAAATGGTCGTGTGCGTAGGCCTCATCGATACGAACCCAACACAACTCAAATGGGCTCAAACGGACATCATATGCTCCATATATGGCGATATGTTCATTTTTCCAAATAGGCAAAAACAATGATGTATGTATAGTCTGTACAGTTCCACGTGGCAGCTGACTGTACAGACTGTACGTTCGTACAACTGACGTGGCAGGCTGACTTGGCGTATGAACTGATGACATGGTAGGTATAGGTGGACCAATCCAAGAGTGACACAAGTCACCACTGCAAGGGTGACACGTGGCACGTTCGTACGATGCTTACGTGGCAGATGTGGACAGGTGCATGAATAAGCACTTGACACGTGGCAGACAATGCTGACATGGAAGATGATGTGGCAGAGCTGGATCAATCAACATTTGACACTTGGAATTAGATTCAACGAATGGAGAGGTGCCACGTGGCACCCATGGATTGGTTCAAGTTCATTTGCAAAAAACAAATTGGACTCTACAAGTTTCAACCCCATGACCTCTCGTATGGGCTAATGCCTTGGGCAGTTCGGGCTAGCCAGCTCGCCTCGTGGTGGTCCTTGTTAAATTATTGGAAAACATTATATTTAAAGTTGCATATGGATTGAATTTTGCGTGGAAAGGGTTGTTGCTTGGCCCCAACCCTTGGTTTAAACTCTCCACACGACCCCCACTCCAAAAATCCGGGTGCTATACTCTCCACAATAAGGACTTGGTGTGAGGGATACGGAATAGAACCCTCCACCATGGGACTCGGGGCTATGACTAATGACTAGGCACATCGATCGGGCCCTGGTCCTATTATGATTCCATCCTTTGCGTCATGCGACCAGAGATTGCGAGAAAGGGGCCAGTGCTTAGCCCCTAGGGGGGTTGGCGCTTGGCCATATTAAACCATATGACCCTGTATAAAGTGCGTGCACCCAGGCCAGAGGGGCTTAGCCCATTATATTTGCAAAAATGGGTTTTAAACTATACAATAGTGATTTTATTGTTTTATTCAATAGATTTTGGAGATTTTGGCTAATATTGGGAGATATTGGGTCCTTTTTGAGGCCAGATCTTGGGGGGGGAGTTGGGAGATGGTTACCAAATTCAGATCTATATAAACCAGGCCTTCTTGAGGCCATGGGAGGAGGTTCAGAACAGTTTTATGCTACCAAATTGTTGAGCCAAAGCCATTGTCATGCAGAGAAGCTACTGAGGAGCGCACCTTTGTGGGCCATTTATGGGAGCTTCGTTCATCTGATTTGGGTGCCGTCAGTTTTGATGGGTTCATGAGATATAGTAGAACATGACCAGATCATTGTTGTAATCCATTGGCACATTCATGATGTACATTTAAATCTTCGAACAAAAATAAGAAATCCCAACTGAGACAAGGCCTGGAGACGTAGGCAAGATTGTCGAACTCCGTTATCACATTGGTGTTTATGGTTTGTTGTTGTTTATGCTTCATTTCATATCTGTATATGTTTATGTGGTTGTCATCTTTCTTCCTCTTTCATTCAACTTCCTAATTGGTTAATTAAAACATGCACTCAACCATTGTCGT
>JZKD02S1349245.1:608777-627762 GCA_000966675.3 Picea glauca
AACTGCAGAAAATTGGTGAAGGCAATTTGTATGAGCAAAGTGAGAATGAAATTGTAGATGTATACACACAACAGTTGTAGGGCTAGTTAGTTTCTTGAGATCTTGTACTATGTTTGTTCCCAATTCTGTTACAAATGTTGCTTGGGTTGTGTGAAAGGTCCTTTCTTTAACATCTATTTTCTTTGTTATATTTTTGAAGAGCATAAGAGGAAATTTCCCTTGATGCAATTGTTGTTCCATTGAGGAAAACAAATTTGAATAGGATTCGAACAATTGCATCTGCAACATGGAACAGTGCAATAGTTTTGTAAAATAACCGAGCTACATGGACATGTGAAAGTAAAGGATAAAATTGGATATGGAGAATGGTACCATTGCCTTGTCATTGTCTGACTCTCCATCTTATATATGGAGAATGTGTTGTGAGCCAAATTTTCTCGCGAGTTTGATAGCTGCACCAATGGTTTCGATTGGGTAAGTCTTGTTTCTCTGTGCAAGTTGGTTGATAATTGTGTCCGGGACAAAACGATATTCTGAACAAATAGCAGGAATTTTTTCCACAATACTTGTTTCATTGAGCGATATAATCCGATCACAATCACCATGGTCATATATTGTTTTGGGCAATATATTAAAATTTGTAATGGATATCCCATTACTTGACAATATATTTTCTGCATGTTTCTAGACAAGTTGTGTGGGAATAGTTAATGTGACTGTCATCGGGGCCTCGTTGTCTGTCATGTCAACACGCATAATGGATCTAGTTTTGTTTTCCTTGTCCAAGTAGGTGATATAGACGACCATTATGTCCCTGAAGAACACTTGTCCAGTTCGATGGTTGTTCAAGTCCCCTATTGATAGTATTTTGGGTGTTATAAGTTTAGACCTGGTGACAATTTTTGAACATGAAAAGTAATGTGAATGGTAGTCTGCATTATTGTTTTGTTTTATTTTTTCCTGGCATAAATGTACAAGTAGATGCACAACTTGGATGAAGTATGGAGCCAAAGTTTTGCAACCAGACCTCTTAGTCTATGGAACTTGTGCTATGTTCGGCGTCTCCCCTGCGCTCGTTGATACTTCTTGTGAACTGCAAAGTATGTGTTGCAAATGACATTAACATATTTACCATGGCATAGATGAATAAATAGTTGAGGATATTTGTTTGGTAAACATATTAGGAACACAATGTATGCATATTTACCTTTGGCCTTGTCGGTCTATTGATGTTTGCGATGATTGAATTCTCATGGCCATGTCACTAGTCCAACTTTTTTCTGATGCAAGCATGTGTAGATGAACATCAGAAGGACTAAATAAGCATATGCATTGTATATTATCCATAATTGTTCTGAATGTCACATACAGGGTTGAAGGAGATGGAATACGAAATAGGGTGTCAAGGGATACTCAGGAAACATGAGGACCCGACGATCAAATCGTATGCCTCAGATTTTTTGACTGCAAAAATGTGTAACAGGAAATAGGGCATGATGGGGGGGTACGACGACCAATTTGTATATTGCAAAACCTCTGAAACTAGAGGCGCAATCTTGAACCCTCCAACCCGGGAACTCGTGATCGAAAAGGTGGCTAAGTATGGAATGAAGAAACTATTGGTCAGAGTCATGATATAGAAGCATGAGTATAAATGTGAACCCGTGATTCCTCCAACCCGCGCACCTAGACATTTTCAGAAACACGACTAAGTAAAGCAACCATAAAGAGAAAGTAGATGAGAAAAACGAAGGGGAATTCGGTTAAGTATAGAAGAGGGGGGAGAAAAAGGGATAATAGAAAGTGGGAAAATTAGAAATGGGGAGGGCAATGTTTGAAGCGGGAAGTCTCAACAAAGGCCCATTATTTCCAAATCATTGTTTTCTAGTCCAATATTATATGCACCCACATGTTTTGTGTGTTTGATTTACTAGCACAGTTGGTATATCTTTTTGAAGATTGTACTACAACCCCCTCTGTTGTGGCATATAAGAATTCATCTTCCTATCCAACCAATATGTTTCTTTCAATGTAGCAACGTCGAACATACAGTGGACATGAAGGTAAGTTAGTACGCAGAAAGACATATAAAAGAAATAAATACAATTATATTTATTTCAATATAGCAGAAAAGAGAATACAATTCACATGAGGATAAGTTACTATGTAGAAAGATATGTAGTATCTACATACAGTAAAATAGGTGCAAAGAAGTAGAACAAATATATAGACAATAAATGAAATACTAAACACTGGAATATGAAATAAGAGTAGAGGCATGCACCTTTGTAACTCCTCCTCCACATTCGCGGCAAAGAGTCCATCGTCTTCTCCAGCCACTCTATTTGTTTAAATGTAGCAATGCAAAAAAATACAATGGACATGAAGGAAGTTGGTATGCAAGAAGACATGTAAAATAAATAAACAAAGTTCGATTTATTTCAATGTAGCGGCACGGAAAATAAAAAGGACATGAAGATAAGTTATTATGTAGAAAGATACACAATATCTACATACAATAAATTAGGTGAACACATATACAGACAATAAATGAAATACAAAACAATGGAATATGAAATAACAGTACAAGCATGTACCTTTGTATCTCCTCTTCCACACCTGCGGTAAAGACTCCTTTGTTTTCTCTAGCTATTCTATTTGTTTCAACGTGGGAACGCACAAAATACAATGAACATGAATGGAAGCTGGTATGCAGGGTTGAACAAGTAATATGTACATACACTAAATGAGAATCAACGAATAGAATAAAAGATAGTTAGAAACATGAACCTTTGCTTTTCTCCATCCATGGTTGTAATTATATAAAGTTTTTCCTGCCCAAAATATATTACAAGACAGAAAATATTAAGAAATTGCATGGCCATAGTTGAATGATTTTGGTTTTCTGCAGCAAAGTATCTAGATATGATTTGAGACATGGAAATATAATTTTGCAGTATCTTTGGTGTACGTCTCATATTTCAAGTACAATACAAATTGTATCGTGGTCACACCAGTCTGTGTACAAGATAAAGAGGTTGTATTGTGATATGGCCACATTTCACCATATATGGTTAATAAGTTCGTTTTGCACATGTTTTATCTTAACAAAAAGACAACAGACATTGTAATTGCAGATGTAGTTGTCCAATTATTTGTTATGCCACTATTTTGTATCATGTCAACACTGAAGTATCCTAGAATGATAATGGTTTCGTCCAAATGTAAATGGTGTGAGGCATTTGAGAACACATTCATTATGCTAGCAATGTTGCGCTCCAAACAACATAGAAACTGAATACTACAATTTGTAATCCATGGAACACCACTCTTGCTAGCACCATCTCAGTATCCTTTTCTTCTACAAGAACATTTTTCAAAGACATGTAGGTATGGTCCAGAGCTAGGAAAAAGAATTGGATAAAAAATTAAGAGCAGGATAGGCGGGCACAGGACAGACGCCCGATCTCAACTTCGCCAGACATGGCAAACGACAGAACTACAGGCCCACTTGCGGGTACAGGACCTGAACACCACAAAGTGAAAAAAAAACAACTCCAACTACCGGAATAGTACCCCAACCTTACAAAGCTGAAGTAAACAAAAGAAAACAACAAGCAACAAACTAGGGAGCAAGCACAAACACGCCCAACTGCGGCCCCAGGACCTCAAACTCGCAAACTTGAGCCAAACAACAACAAGAAGCAACCAACGAACCAACGAACAAGCAACAACCACTGAACCAATAAACAACATATGTATCTCCAATGATTACCAAACTGCATCCCAACACAGAAGGAACTAGAAACATATGACGAGCATGCCAGTAGAAATAATCCAACATTCTTACTTGGAAAATGCAAACAGTGAACAACAAAGAACAAATAGAAATGAAATTATGGCATCGAAACTTACTCTAAAACGATGAACGAGAGAAGCGCAAGTCGAATTATGGGTGCAACACCTGGACCCCGCAAAGTAAAAAAAATAGCTCCAACTATGCATGCAGGAACCCAACCCTGTAAAGCTGAAGTAAAAAAAAGAAAGCAACAAGCACCAACAGGTCCAACCGCAGGCGCAGGTCCTCAACCTTGCAAAGTTGAACCAAAAAACAAAAAACAACAACTGATGAACCAACGAACAAGAAGCACCCACCGAACCAATAAACAATGTATGTATCTTCAACGATGACCAAATTGCATTCCAAGCATAGAAGAAGTATGAAACATACAATGGCTATGCAACTGGCGGTGGACAACAATATTGTCCAAATTCACTGCAACATTGTATGGAAAAATTCGAGGAAAAATGTACTATGAGAAGCCTATTTAGGTAAACATTTAAGGTTGTCAGGATGTTTAAGGGCCTTGCGGTATGCATACATTTAATTTGTCAGACCTGTTTCAGGACCTCGCACTATGTATAGATTTAAGTTGTCAGGCCTATTCAAGCACCTCAAAAAAAATGCTCTAAACCTTCGGTATGTAAACATTTCAATACAAATAGAAAGAATAATAAAAGGACATATTAATATGAAGTCAAAGAATTATCGATCATTATAGTCCCTCTACGCCTTCGGTAGGGACTAATAATAATAAAAACATTAAAAAAAACAATGTCAATGCTCAGAACTTTCGGTATGTAAACATTTCAGTAAAAATGTAATAAAAATTTAAAAAGAGCGTTTAAGCTCAAAACTTTGGATATCTAAACATATACAACATTGGGAACAACGAAGCTGGAAATAAGACCTCCAATATATTCTCCCATGAGATGATGACATATAAGGTTTTTTTTATTATATAAAAAATAATTTTTTTACTTCTATAGTACGAACAATACAGATGATGCGGAAATTTATAGACAAAGGACATATTAATATGAAGCCAACGAATTATCGATTGCTATAGTCCCTCTGCGCCTTCGGAAGGGACTAATAATAGAAGGTCACTTTAAAAAAAATCACTTTAATAAAAGAGTCACTTTATTACAACTTTATAAAACACCTATTACAAAGTCAAGTGTCTAGTAGTGCAAATGCAAGGTCACTTTTGCATACAAGAAAAAACATGTGGAGTACCTCCTGAGCTATAAAATTTAACACTCCCTCTTAGCAATGGAGGTACTCACTACCATAACCATCACCATCACCTGGTCATGTCCTTAAGTCCATCACGCTGTTCACAATAGAAGCTCTCTCTGAACTTGGAGCCAACCTCAACACCTGCACTGAACTCGAACGTGAAGACCTCCTCCTGGCAACCGCTCTAAACCCTGAGCTCCTAGGAGAATACTTCTCCCATCCTGAGCTTTGATTCACTCGCACTAGCTGAGCCTTCTGTTGGTGCTTAGATTAAGAGACTCCCTCTCTTCCCTCAGATTTCGAGACTAAATCCTTCGTCCCATTGCAGTCTCATGAGCTTCTTGCTTCTCATCCGACTCTGAATCTCCAACTGTAGGTTGTCCTTGCACAATGTACAACCTATCAATATGATCACCAATCAATCATGGTTGGACCGGATATGCTCCCTCTCTATAAATAAAGACATGTCCACTCTTGAACAATGTCGCATATCCCGCATCTGCCAAGGCTGACACTGAGAGAAGGTTAACCCTCATCCCTATAACAAATAGAACTCCATCAACCACTAGGATTTCTCCAAACTCGAGTTGGAATCTGATCCTTCCAACTCCATGTACTACTCATGCCATTTCCCCTTCACTTTCAACTAGTCGGTCTAGACCTATCTCTGTGATACTGAGGAATATGCACCATATTCTTGTCATATGACATGAGGCTCCACTGTGATTGATCCATATACTATCACACACAAATCTAGTACTCCCGACACTTGACACGAGAGTTACCAATGAGAATTCCTTATCAAACTTGTCTGAAAAATCCTCTACTATTGTTGTTGTCATTGCAATTGGCCCTTCCTTCTCCTTTCTCTTCTTCTTCTTCTTCGGACATTGGTCTACAAGGTGGCCATACTCGTTGCAGACGAAACATCTGACTTTGCTCAAGTCTTTCCTGGAACTCCCCTGCTTCTTTCCTTTTCTCTTTGTCGCAAGAGAAACATTCTCTTCATCAACTCTATCTCCCTTCTATCCATTGCCTTGAGATCCTTCCTGGATCTCCCTCTGAGTGAAATCGTCCCACAGTCTACTCCAATTTGGTAAATGTTCTCGACCCACCACACACTTCATGAAGACTTCCCATTCCTGGGTGAAGCCTTTCAAGGCTATGCTCACCAACTTTGATTTTGAGATGACCACTCCAACTGCAGCCAACTCATCTTTCACCTATGCTACCCGGGTAAGATAGGATGCCACACTCTCACCCTTAGCCATCTTAGTATAATGCAGCTTGTCCTTTAAGGCCATCTTCTAATTCTTCTCAACCAAGTGTGGAATAAGGTGGTCCTTCACTCCATCCAAAATAATCCTTTGATCTTTGGCTTCCTTTACCTTATGTACATCCAAATCTATAGGGTATGTTGTGGGAACAACTATTATAGTGATGACAAAGCTCCAAAGTTTGTTCTCCCTGAGAACAACTGACATTCTAGATTTCCATTACAAATAGTTGGAAATCCCTTCCAACTGGTCCTCATATCCGATGCAAGAAACCATCTTCCTTTCAACTATCCAATAGAAACAAACTACCAAGTTTCCCCCTTTCAAATCCCTGCCAAAAATAGCATTTCTCATTGTAACTCGGAGCCCTTTCTCTGATACCATGTAGAAAATCAGTAACAAAAATATTCTAACTCTCTTAGGACTTTTTTCAAACACTTAGTAAACAATGATTTATGTCTTAGATGAACATTAACCCACATCCAACTATACTTCATAAGCAGAAACACACATTACTAAGAAACTAGCAGCGGAAAATAACAATGAAAAGTAGTCACAAAACACATGTGCACACTCAAATTTTTGGCAACCAGCCAGGGAAAACTCCAGAATGGGGAAACCCACCAAGAGAAATTTATTATTTGCTTCAGGAAGAACAAAATCAATAGAAGTAATACATTTGGAAGCATGAAAAATGCAAGTTAAACTCACTTGTAGACACTGACAACATTCCCCAAATTTTGCCTTGAAAATTGTTCCACGCTCCATACGATTTGTACGACTCTGTTGAGAATCATCACCTCGGAAAATGTGCCAACCTATTGTTGTACGGTTAAATCTTTACGAATTTTCTTCAACAAGAAAAACCTAAAAACTGCCTCAAAAAATGTGCCACGAGCTGCCTCAATTTTTGTGCCCTCTTTTTCTGTTGTATGGCCTGTATGAATCCGTACAATACAGCCTCCCACTCAGCTATGCGCTTCAAAAATTTATCATAGAATTTGTCTTGGGATTGGTGCCCAAATTATCTTGGAATCTGTGTCAAATTTCCTACATACACTTCTCTTCACATCTCTCTTAAATTTCTCTTGACTTGTCTTTCACACTACCCCAAGCTTACTCTTATAATTTGAAAGTGAATTTTCACCTTCCCCATCCCTAAATCCAATGGCCAAGATCTAATCTTTCCTTTACAAGATCAAGAGACATGATTCATTCCCTCCAAAATAAGTCACTTATATTTACGAAAGAGTTTTTTCCACTTTATGACATAAGTGCACTTTTATGACATAAATTCACTTTAATAAAAAAAAATAGAAGGTCATTTTGCAAAAAGTCACTTTAATAAAAGAATAGAAGGTCACTTTGCAAAAAGTCACTTTATTACAAATTCAAGTGCCTAGTACTGCAAATGCAAGGTCACTTCTGCATACAAGACAAAACATGCGGAGTACCTCCTGAGTTATAAAAGCTAACAACATACTTATATTCGGTGATGGCTCCAAAATAATGGTGGATAAACTCAAATAGATCATGGGCCTCTTATGTGCAACCACAAGCATGAATATTAACTCGTCTAAATCAATGATAACCTCTTGGGGTCTCTTTGAGTCTAAGAAACTCTGTATAACTCAAATATTATCCTTTTCTGTAACAACCTATAATACAGGCTTCAAATATCTAGACTTCCATTTAAAGGATAACCTTTACCTCAAGGGTGACTAGTAGTGGCTCATTGTTAAGATTGAAAAAAGTATCAACAATGGTGCAACACATGGCTTTCCTGTGGAGGGCGATTAGTCCTAGTTAAATCTGTCCTCGTGGCCATCCTAGTTTATTGGATGTTCCTAGCTTGGATCCTAAAAGGAGTCCTTGAGCAAAACATACAACTCTGCTATCATTTCATCTTCTCTAGGGCTTGAGAAAATAATGGCATGGCGCTAGTATCCTGAAAGAAACTTGCTATGCTCCCAACTCCACCGAGGAATGGGTTTGGACCCAATAAAAAATCTCAGAATTCCTCGATTATCTAGAAAGCCACTATTGTGGCCTTTCCCCTGATAGGGAAATGGTTGATTTAGTGTGTAGGAAAGGGGGACAAGGTTCATGTAAGCCTTGATCCATGTATTGGGAGTAAGGTCTTATATAGACTACCATTACCCCTCATTCACGACCTTAGATCCAAAGTCTACTATATCGTGCAACATATTGCAAGTGGCCCAATAGTGAACAACGACCAACAATAGTGGCTCTCGTGAAGACAGTTGGAACACAATGAGGACTATGTAAAGTTTTGGAAAGCCTACATAGATAGTTTTAGAAAATCCAACATCATTCTAAATGATGAATAGAATGAACTTCTTTGGTTCTTGGACCCCTCTAGATATTATGAACCCAAAGTTGGATATAAGTACCTGGATTTGGAAGGAAATGAACAACCACTACTTTGGTAGTGGAAACCCATTTGGAAGTCTAAATGCCTTGCAAAAGAAAAATAAATTATGTGGCTTCTCCTCAATAACAGGGCTCTTACCTGGGATATACTGCAAAAGATAAGTTTTGGAGGACCACGTAGGTGTTGTCTTTGTGAAGAAGATCTTGAAACCAACAACCATCTCATTATTTCTTACTCGTTTTTGAAGCAAGTCTGGAAATAAATTGAAGTCCTAACAAGACTTCACAATACTTGTGAAGGGGACTCTATAAAAGAAGCACTCAAGAAATGGTACCAAAACAAGTCCACAAAGAAATACAAAACTCTACCCCTCACCTTTTCCTGGGGAATCCGACTTGACAAAAATTCCAAACTTTTTGAAGGTATGGATACCATGCCCCTCAAGTGTGCCACTCAAAGTCTTAACATTCTAAGTGATTTTTCTTGATACTCATCTTCTCATCCTTGTATTTGAGTATTAATTTGTCATGTCAATGAAGGATTTCTATAGGATTACTTTGATGGAGCCTCTCAAGGCATTCCATCCAGGGGAGGGGTTGGGGGAATCATTTTCCTCTCCCCAAATCACACTATCTCTTTCAAAGATAGATTAGGCTGGGCCACAAACAATTTCAGTGATTTTTCAACTCTTAAGTTGGTTCTCGTTCTAGTGCTTGAAAAAATCTTACACAAACTCAGATTATAGGTGATTCTCTTTTAGTCATTCAATGGATGAAATGAGACATTGTTTTGAGATATTTTTTAGTACAACCTTTATCGTAGGAAATCAAGAATTTGCAATAAGCATTCTCTCACATCTCCTTTGCACATTTTTAGAGGGACACAAACACTAAAATTGATAAGTTGTCTAAAGAGGCTTAGAGTGTAAGAAGGAACCTGGGAATTCTTTGATTCCCATCAAGGAAAACTTACTTCTTATGGTCATGAACCCTGATTAAAAAAAATTCACTATATCTAAGATTTTGGATAAATGATATTTTTAATCATCTCAACAATTGTAAAATTTTGGACAACTGCTTGTATATTTATATAGAGCACAAAAGCTTAATTTTTTGGGGAACAGATGGCTATAGGGAAGCTTTCAAGCAAGAATGTTTTCATTGGACATACTTATTGACTAATGTTTTTTGAAGAAGATTGTATGGTCACTATGTATAAGGCCTTTAAGAGGTAGCCTAAAATACCTCTCAGTGTCTACTATTTTAATTTTGTTATCTTTAATAAAATTACTTGATTTTTTTCCTTGAAAAAAGAAAAGATTATATGCCATTGAGAAAGTCTTGAGGATTAAGGGAGAAAGGCCCGAGCATCAAGGCTCAGACTCGAAGCTAGGCGAAAAGGTTCCATTTAAAGGTTTTAGGAAAAAACACGGGGAAGGGGTAAGGGGATGACATGGGCACAGACCAATGAGAGGGGATACCTTGCCATACTTCACAGACATTAGGGCATATCGATAAGGATAAACAAGTGGTACTAAGACATCCGAACAGTTATCACCCGGACACAGAATCGAAGCATACCTAAAATACATACATAGGCATACAGAGACACAAAAGAGAAAAAGGTGGGCATCGTTTTATGTTGAAGTTTTAAAAAGATAAAAAAAATTGTGTGATAAAGAACAATGTAAATAACACATCTTATAATTAAGGAGATTATTATATGTTTATTATTCTTTTGAGAAGTTTCAATTTGTATATGGTTATGATTTTCCTTATAGCTTTGTTTGTGAGAGCTCTTTCTCTCAAATTAGTGAATAAAGGTAATGATTTTGTTGGCTCTATTTTTTCATTTATATAATTTAGATGATGATGCATATTCATTGTTACGGTACTCCATGTTTTTTTATGTAATTCAAGGGATTTTGAGTCGAGTTTTTTTCTGTTTTTTCATTATTTTTAGTTTAGACTTTTACCCCTGCAATACTCTTATTGTAATTGTTTTTGGGATTTTTGTTAGTTTTTTCTAGTAAAACTGTAACTATTTCTTTCATAGTGGTTTTCAGTTTACTATTACGTTTTATAGCTACATTCTGTTACTTATTTTTTTGTTGTTTTTGTATTAACAACTTGTAGTGGGGTTATAATGCTTTACAGCCCATGGGTCTTAACTAAGGCGTATGAGTGCGCTATCGCACAAGGTCGCATGGTGTTCTCTCTTTGATAAAGTCCCATGATGTAATTGTTTTTGGAAGAAGGCTAAACATTTTATCTTTTCTACGTTTTTTGGTTAGCCATCACCAAAATTTGGCTCGGCTAACTTTTCCAAATTCCAATTTTGGATGAATGAAATTGATGTTTTTAATGGAGAATGGATTCAACACATTTGAATCTCCCTATTTCAACCAAATTGTGCAATGTTAACATCTGATATCTACAATTCCATTAATCCAGAATGATTCTTGTTGATCTCAAGCCAAAAAAGTTGGGTTCCCTTCCCATTATTTTGAATGGGTAGAAAATAGTCAATTTGTAATGTGTTTAGATTGTACAATTTTTTTTTATGTGGTCATTCAAAGGAGTCATTGTCTCTCCAATTATGTTATGGGTGGTGCATTATTTTTAAAGTCTTAAAATTATAAAGTATTTGTTATGTTGAGTTACAAAATATTTGTTAAGTTAAGTTAGGTCTCATTCTTTATATTACTCTACAAACAAAAGAATACATGTTTGATATTGGCATAACTAATTAAAAAATTTTCAATGCATCAAATTCACATAACTCAAGGGGTGGCAAGTGTGGGGGGATCCTCTATGATCTCGAAGGAAGAATGGAAACAACCAACACTTGGGGACTAGGAAAACCCACCAACAACCAAGCTATTGGATAGTAGGCTTGTAGTGATCATCACCTAAGCCAAAAAGGAAACAAGTGATTTCCATAAAACTTCATGTTGTCATGGGAAGTAGCAACTCAATTTGGAAGTGGATCTATGGGCCAAGAAAGTCATCAGTTTAGGCATAGGGGAACTAGTGAAAACTATGGGGAGAACTCTTGTAACATCCCCTAATTCTTTTAGGTATGGAAAGGACACATCAAACATAGTCACTAAATGATCAATCACCAAGCATATCAATTTTGAAATTTAACCTATCTTACTTTAGGTTTCTCGGATCTAATCCCTATAAACTTTCAACCTTAGGGATATTCTAAAATATTAATTTCTTTTTTAACAGAAGAGAGAAATTATATTGATAAATGTGGCAGTCTCAGGGACTTCCAGGTAGATACATGGGAGTATGAAGCTAGAGGAAGATCGGCAGTGCCTCGGTAAGATCCAGAAAATTTAGTCAACCTGGTGGCCGAGGGACCTTTAAAATTGTTTATTTTTTCCAGGAGAGACCTTCCCCATTTCCTGGGCTAAATTCTATAGTAAATACCCAGAATGTAGATGCAAAAGAAATATATAGAGATAATTAAGTTGGCATGTTGGGATCATGTTCGATTGGTTTTGTAGATGAAGTTGTAACCTCTTTTGTGTTGTACGTCTGTGTTGATATGGAGGGGGAGGCCCATCCATTTGCCAATTTTTTCCAGAAGGCTGTGAATTCTTCTTATGATTGAAAGACTTCTTATTACCATTGAAAGAGATGGTTCCATTGGTTGAATGACTTTTTCCATCTCTTTTCCATTGAGGCGGCCCCACGAGCGTGTAGCAGGAGGCCAAGCGGGGACTCAGCCATAACTTCTTCCGGCTGTTGGACTCAATGGGACCATGGAGGGGGGCAAGTTTCCATCCAGATCCACCCCGGGCTCTATTTTCACCAAACTTACTTACCAAACTTTCCATGAAAAAATACAAGGAGGCATTGAGGGAATTCTTTATATGAGGGATGTCACTGCAATTCGAAGTGTTTACCTCCTGATTTCTCCCAGCCGCACTACCTGCGTGGGAGGCACAAGCGAGAGAAATTTGAATCCCCATTTTGCCTCTGAGTTGAAGTGCAGAGCTCGAAGAGGACATAATGGTCGCGCCTTCAATAACATCGGGTCACATCATTGCAATTTTGCTTTGATTGGGCGCCTATGGCGAAAGATCTCCACCATATCCTTTAGAGCTCCCATGATTAAGGTAACAACTATGAATTTCGATTCCAGAGCAATTCGAAGTGTCACCTGGTGTAGGACAGAGTGTGAGCAGGCGATCAGTGGACAAGGGAAGGTGGGCGCTAGATTGTGAAATAAGGGGAGCAAGAAAACCAGGGGTTGACATGAGGGAGAGGAAGGCAGAGAATCAAGGGATGGAGTGATGACAGGTGAGGCCATCGGATTAGAGAAGGCCTTATGGGAGGTTCACATCCAGGTTGGCTTGGAGAACTGATTGAGAATTGAGCAAGCAGGCCACATGGAAGAAGTGAATTTCCTTGAAAAGGGGAATTTCTTTCCTAATTCTACTGAGAATTGAGTTAAGAGTGAGGTTGTTGGGAGTTTTATTGAGCAGAAAATAGGAGAGGATGAGATGGGAGTCTCTGAGGACAGTGAGGGTGGGGATGCCTTTGCCCTTGGCTATATTCAGGCCTTTGAGAAGAGCATAGGCTTCATCTTTGTTGTTGGTTGCTTGTTCTAAGATCCAAGCATAAGTGATTCCCGATTGACCTCCTGGATATAGAATCACCCCTCTCATACTTGCTGCTCCGATATTTCCTTTTGAAGCGGCATCAAAAAATAGGGAATGTGTCTTTATGTTTGTGAACCATTTTTCTAGTTGCATATTGTTGAATTGTAGTTTCCAGGGTGGGTGGAAGGTGGAAAAAGAAGTGTCAGTAAAATTGATATTCAGGCTGCCTACCCATGCGCTTTCTGAGTTGTCCATATTCTGAAGTGAGATGGTTGGGAGCTTCTTTTGGGAGAGATGATCTGAGAGCGGGCTAACAACCTTGTTGGCGGTCGATGCAGGGAGATTGAGATCCCCCGCAAAGAGTGCTTTGTTTATGGATAGCCAGATTTTCCAGCTGACAAATTTGGGTAAGGTTGTCCAAATTCTTTGGAATGTTTCTTTGTTCTTTAAAGAGACTTTGTATCTATATTTCTAATTCTGAAGGAGATGGTTGATGGTGTTTGGCCACCTGACTTTACTGTACAGATTATGAAGAATAATCTCCCAAACCTTGTGGACATAGCTGCACCCGAGAAAAATGTGTTGAATGGTGTCAGAATCTTTCTTGCAGAGAGCGCACCTAAAATGGCCATGGATTCCCCTTTTACTAAGATTCTCTCCTGTTAGGATTTTCCGATGGAGCAAGGTCCAACAGAAAGTATTTATTTTGGGAATCCATCGGTGTTCCATATATTCTTCCAATGGGATGCTTTGGGAGGAAGTTGGGTATCATTTAGAAGGGCAATGAATCCTTGTTTGACTAAGTAATGTTGAGCATTCCAGCAGCGGGACTCTTTAGTATTGAGAGAGATGGGGGCACAGCCTTTGAGTCTAGAGATGAGGAGGCGGGATATTGGTTGAAGATTTGCAGGGGGGTTTCCATGGTCCCAACTTAACCACTTTCCTGTAGTTCTATTTCAACTGGAGATGTCATAAAGAGAGCACTTACCTTGGTTGGAAAGCCAAGATAGTATCGGGAGGAGGGAGGCTACCTATTCCAGGGGTGCATATCCATGAATTATGTCAGTAGCTAGTTTGATATTTTTTCCATTACCCGGTGACCAAGATAGATTGTTTTGAATGAGGGGGAGGGAGGCTTTCAGGAGATTCCAAATTTGAGAGCCACTTTTTGTCATCCAGACAACAAATTATGTTTTCAGATAAGTATTTATGCAAAATATCCTTTTTCCACCATTCGTTTTGTCTGGTGACCATTCTCCAAAGAATTTTGGTGCCCAGAGCAAGATTAAGAAGAAAGGGGTCTCTTATTCCAAGTCCTCCTCTCGATTTAGGCGCTTTGACAATGTTCTAGTTTATAAGATGATGTCGTTTGGTGTTGGAGTGACCTCCTTACCAAAGAAATTTCCTAATTTCTTGCGAAATTTCTGATTTAAATTTCCCTGGGGCCAAGAGAGCTGGAAAATAGGGAGGGCAGAGAGGACAGATTTAATGAGGATGACTCTTCCTGCAGGATTTAGCCAAAGGGAGCCCCACTTATTTAATTTTTCTTTTATCTTGTCTAGGATATTGTTCCAAGCCATGGAAGAGGGGGGTTTTAAGGAGATGGGGATGCCAAGGTAGTTGAAATAATGCCAAGTAGTGGTACCAGTGAAATTGAGGATTCTAGCGATAGTCTAAACTTCGTGTTGAGGAACATTCCATCCATAAATTTGACTTTTGAGTTCATTGACCTTTCCTCCCGAGGTTGTTGTGTAGTCGTCCATTTTTTCTTTGAATCTTCTTGTTATAATAGTTGAGGCCCCTCCCAACAGGATGGTATCATCTGCAAATTGGCAGTTGTTTATTCTTTTGACTCCTTGAGAAATTTTCATCCTAGGTATGAGTTTTTTTTCTCTATCTTTGTCCAACTTTTTGTTGAGGGCTTCGGACATGAGGATGTAAAGGATGGGGTAAAGGGGACAACCTTTTCAAATTCCTCTAGAGAGTTGGAAGAAGGGGGTGGGTCTCCCATTTACAAGGGGGGTTATCCAAGGGGAACGAATGCAAGCATGGATCCAAGAAAGGAAGAGGTCATTGATACCAAACCTCGAGAGAAATGCTAGAAGGAAGTTGTGTCTGACCCTGTCAAAGGAATTTTCCATATCGATTTTAATGGCCATGCCTTTCTCTTTTCTAGATTGAATTGAGTGAATAGCCTCTTGTACCAGGATAATATTATCAACCATTTGTCTCTTTTCGACAATACCTCCTTGGCTAGGGGAGATGAGGGAGGGGAGGAAGAGCTTTATTTTGTTGGCAAGGATTTTGGAGAAAATTTTGTAGGAGACATTGCAGAGAGAGATGGGTCTAAATATGTTGAAGGATGAGGGGTTGGAGTCTTTGGGGATAAGGGCCAAGAAGGTGGAATTCGTTCTCCCTCCCATAAAGGAAGTTATCTGAATGTATTGGAGCATTCTGATCAAATCTTTAGGAATGGTCCCCCAACAATTTTGGCAGAAGTGGACCGAAAACCCCTCTGGTCCCGGAGATTTTTCTGGGTTCATTGATTTTATGACAGTCCAAACCTCTTCTTCCGATATGATCTTGCAAAGTTGTTCATTTTCTTCAGATTTTAGGAGCATGGGAATGAGGCTGAGAATTTTATCTAGGCAATCAAGGTTATAAGTGGGTTTCTCCTTGTAGAGGGCTTCAAAATGTTGGGAGGTTTCTCTTTGTATTTGTTCATAATCTGTAATCAAGCGACCATCCTTAGTGGTGATTTCGGAAACCCTATTTCTCCAAATTCTTATCTTAGCTTGTCTATGGAAAAATTTAGTATTTATGTCCCCTGCTTGAAGCCAAAGGCTTCTTGATTTTAGTCTCCACTGCTCTTTTTTAGTTTTCAGAGTTGACATATAGGTTTTGAAAGTGATTTTCTCTTCTTCCAGTGTAGAAGGATCTGCATGTTCCACTTCCAATTTCTCTCTTAGATTGTCCGACTTTTTTTCTAGATGGATTTTGGATTGGCCTAAGTCGGCCGGTTTGGATTTGATCCATATTTTCAGTTCTTCTTTAATTTTAGTGATTTTTTTTCCCATATATCTATGAGGGAGTCGTCGATCCATTGGTTCCACGTCGATTCAATAATGGAGAGAGCAGAGAGGTCCAGAAGCCAATGCGGGTTAAAGCGAAAGCAGAATGGTCCAATATTAAGAGGCTCAACAAGAAGAAGGGATATAGGTTGGTGGTCGGATCCAACCCATGAGAGGATGGAGGAAGTAGGGATAAGAGGGGAGCTAAGAAGAGGGTCACTAAGGAAAAATTTGTCTAGCCTAACCGCAATATGGGTGGAGCCGGATCTATTATTAGACCAAGTAAACTTGTCATTTGTGGGCTTAATGTATAAAATATCCCAAGAGGAGGAGAATCCTTCCATAATCTCCCTACAAGGGTCTCAGACTAAATTGCCTCCTATATTTTCTTTGTTGCATAAGGTGGTATTAAAGTCCCCCATTGTTATAAGATTCGAACCTATTACCTCATCGGAGAGTGATAAGAGGGAGTTCCAACACTGGAGTTTCTCTTGGGGGGCGCAAGGCATATAAATGTTGAGAAGCCAGATAGACATACCTCAGGGTATGTGTGTAAGATTGAGAAACATCTAGTTAGATGACACCTTTGCGTTGTTGATGCTAAATACTTGTGGATCCCATAGTGTGCAAATGCCTCCGGACGTCCATGCTACATTGATGGCTTTGCTTTGGCTATTTTTCCACATTAGATCTGTGGTTTTCAAAACCTCCTCTGTTTGCTTCTTAGTCTCCTGGAGAAGGAGGAGGTGTGGTTTTCATATTTGATGAGATGTTGAACCATTTATACTTTTTATTTCGAGCCCAGTCCTCTACAGTTCTACGATGGGGCTTTTATCATTTAGAGTGTGATTTGGGGTTTCCTTCTTTCAAGTCAACTAGGTCATTTTGACTTCGATGGGATCTAGTTTATTTCTTCATCATTTCTTCCATAGTTTTTTGCTTTCCCAATTCTTTTTCTTGGTTAGCTAGGTCTTCTCTTTACTGGTTGTTGGGTTTGCAGCCTGATTTTCTTGGGTCGGGTGTAACCATCGAGTGTTATGATTCTTCTTCTGAAATATCAGTATATACTTCTCCTACTCTGGAGGGGGTTGGACCATTAGTGACCAAAGGGTCTTATTGATGGGGAGGCGAAGAGTGGTGGGGGTCTTCACCCAAATCCGAGTCTGAAAGGAATTTGTATCAATTTGGAGAGGTAGCTTCAGGGAGAGGGTGGGGGTTACTAAGAGAGGAGGGTTTTGGACTGGAGGGGACTCCCTGAGGGGGGGTAGGAGGTTTTCCTTGATTTTGATGGATTCCTTGTTTCCTCGGTTGTTTATTTTTCTTGGGCTGCTGCCATTATTCCTCTTGTTCTGTCATGTTGGGTTCATTTTCCATCTTTGGGCAATTCTTAGTAAAATGTTCATACTCATGGCAAGCTTTGCATTTGAATTTGCTCGTAGTCTACCTTCTGAATGTACAAATATTTGTCTATAGTGGTATTGATGGCTTATGGAAGAAATTTTTCGAGATCCACTTCCACACAGATCTGCGTGCAAGCTTGTAGACCATCCTTGGGTTCAACTCTGTCTATGTATTTACCTAGTGTGTTTCCAATATTCTGGATAGTTTCGTCATTCCAACAATGGAGGGGGAGGTAAGGGAGATGAACCTAGGCATGAACTGCTTTGGGGATGCCATTTTATGGACAAAAATCAGGCGTCTAACGATTTAGGTATAGACCTCTTGAGCCCGTGAAGTAGGGGTCGCCCCTGAAGATAAGATCCCTATCAGTTTTTTTCTTCGAAATAAAAAGCGTAAAATCCCTTTCCACAAAACGCATGGGTGAGGCGTCCTTTGATGAGAAGCTTCCAATTTCTCTCTAGCCAGAGGGCCATAAACCTTTAAATTGGCCAATAAGTCTATTTTCCACTAGTTTTAGTGCATGGGCCCTAGAAGCGGGCTGAACTGGGACTGTTGAGATTGCATCCAATTTTTTTAAAAACTTCGAGGTTTTTTGTAGCTTAGGGGATTTCAGGAGAACGACTATGAGGGTAGAGAAGGTTGTGATGGCAGGAGAAGGAGGAGGGGGAAAAGGGGCACCCCCATCCGAGGATGAATCCATGAGAGGGAGGCGGAAGCAGGGGGGACAGAGGGGTTGGTTAGGGTTTGCGCAGAGCCAAAACCTACAAGTTATATTCTAAAATATTAATTTATAGCAAAGCACAATAAACAATATTTCAATTCACTTCAACCCAACACACTAGGCATCTCGAGAGAAAAGATACCAAACAAATGCCAACAAGTTTCAACCCTTAGGGCACATTTTTCCAAGTATATAGTATATTTGAAAAATCACTTTATTGTGTCAAATTTTATAGAAAAAAAAATAAGCTCTCTTATCTTCAAATTATATGTCAAATCACTTAACAAATTCATCCCTAGGTTATGTCCAATCAACATGAACAATAACTATTGGAAATTACCCAATCAAGAAGAAAATGCAAGTTGAAAATCAAATCTGCAATTACTCAATTTTTGATAGCTAGAAACTTCATATATATA
>JZKD02S1349245.1:630967-657814 GCA_000966675.3 Picea glauca
GGGTTTAGTGCTTAATAAGTTTTCTATGGACATGATTAAATATGGCTGGAATATTCTTAGTAGTCACACAAAATAAATGGTTGTGATTTTAATCATTAACTTCCTAGCTATTATAAAGACATCCGTTCATGTGTTTACTTTTTTACATTTACCTAATCATATTTAAAAAATACTTTGATAGCTAACTGATTGCCACGTAAGTGATTAACAAAAATTAAATATTAACACCAGATAAATGAAGCTCAACCGTTTATTTGTTAATCAATAATAAAATTTAATATATTTTTTTAAGGATTCGTTTCGTCTTATCAGCCTTTCGGTGTTCACCAACAACTATTTAGCTGTTGTGCTAGTAATTATGTTGCACTCGAGAAATGACGTAAGTGATGATAGGTTATTTCCGTCGTTTAGTTAAGTGTTTGTTTTTGAATATATATACAAGAGTTGAATAAGTGTATACAATTTTTTATAAGGTGAGTAGTAAGGTTGAATGGATAATGTAGATGTGTTTTTAAAAGTATTTGTATTATTATATTTATAATTTTCACCAGCAACTATTTCGCTGCTGTGCTAGTAATTATGTTGCACTCAAGAAATGATGTAAGTGATGGTAGGTTATTTTCGTCGTTTAGTTAAGTGTTTGTTTTTTAATATATATACAAGAGTTGAATAAGTGTATACAATTTTTGATAGGGTGAGTAGTAAGGTTGAATGGATAATGTATATGTGTTTTTAAAAGTATTTGTATTATTATATTTATAATTTTTTTTAAAGAGTAAAAGGTAAAGATATGCATTTGTCACTTATAATTGTCATATGAGAGAGTATTTGTCACTTATAATTGTCATATGAGGAGAGTGTTTATAGTGTCGAAGTCCCTTAAAACTTATACCTAATTTCATTCACATTCATTTGAAGATTTTGAGTATATATCTTTATATTAATGGAAATCCAGTCACCTTATTGCTTACCGCAAACCACATTCTTGTAAACGTAGTTTAATACTTATTTGGACCACTTATACTTAATTGTTTCTACATACTTCAAATTTAATGTCACTCATTCAATGCCATTCATGTCAAATTTTTTTGTCCACGCTTACTTTGATTTAAGTTTTTTTAGGTAGCCATTAATGATTTATTAGTTGTTTATGGGAAGTTGTATATTTTTTATTTAAGTTTTTTTAGGTAGTCATGAATGATTTACTCGTTGTTTATGGGAAGTTGTATCTTTTAGTGAATCTAAGATTTTTTTTTTGCATTGAAATTCAATTATCTTATTGAAAAATCCCAATGAATATGAGGAGTTCATCTATCAATATTTAGATTTGAAGATTTAATAGGGCTAGGTCAAATGGTGAACATCACATTTTGGAAGACATTGTTTTCCATTACAAGGATTTCATTTAGGTTAGAAACTTGACCTACTTGCTTAGCATGGTTTGTGGGCACTTGAGTTAAGCTCAAATTTATAGGGACAGTGTCTTCGACTCAACCCTAGGTCTTTTAGTGACAATTGACAAATCTACCAATTTTCTAATTAAAAATAATAATTACATCTAAAATTTCTAAAACCCCTCAAAAAAACATAACTTTACCAACACTTACATACGTAAGACATCATAACGTTGCCTCTTATTACTTTATTATTTCAATAGATAAAAAAATGTAATGATATTTTGCAATGTCATGCATGATGTTTTAAGATAAAAAAAAAAAAAAAACACATAAACCTTTCTCATTCAATAAATACATGAAATTGTAGTTGGTATCAAAAAAATTCTATACTTTAAAATAATAAAAAAAAAGAAACATTAAACATATGTTATTAAAAAATATATTAATGAAAAAAAACACCCATTTTATATTATTAAAGAAAAAGAGAGATAAATGTGGGCGAATTTTAAAAGATTTAGAAGCATCAAATGCTCTTCACATAGATATTAATGGGTCTTTGAACCTTAATTATTTAGCTCAAAACTAAAAATATAAAATAAATAATGATCTCCTTATATGATTACATTTGTGGTTTATATTTTTTTAAATAAATGTTTATATGTACTAAGATAATATTTTTTATTTTTTATTTAAGTACAAAATATTGTAATCAATTTGCTTTCATTATTATACACTATATTAATTTAGTTAATATTCTTCTTAGATGAGGTGATATGGATTTGCAATAATCATTTTGTATCATAACTTATTGATTATAATGTCCCATACTTGGTAGTAGTTAATGGTATAAGGAAGGCTATGCATGAAAGTGAAGGAGGCCATACGACTCGTTCCTTGGTTAATGTTTGTACACAATAGTTTGATAATGGAAGGGGGGCAATGAGGGAATACTCTAGATCACCCACAATTAGAAATGAGGAGGCAAGGATGTAGGCACATGTGAATCTTCATCCTATTGATGACGAGGGAAGAGTTGCTTGTGAAACCACTTCTTTGCATGATAGCTTACTTTTGGTATATGATGGCCTCTACAATGGCCTATTGATTGCATAGTCAACACGGGGGGGTTAAGCAAAGAAGGGAGTTGAGTGTTTGAGAAAAATGGAATATGGAGGGTCCATCTTGGTGAATGAGGCACCTACAAGTCCTAAGGAGAAGGGAGATTGAGTAAAGGTGGTGAAGGGTCCCAACAAGCCACTAGTGCACAGGGCTTGGTCGCAGTCCAACAAAAAACAATGGAAACACCAACTTCATCAATTTAAGACTGGTTGAAATCCAACAAAGGCACAAAGGATAGATAGGGGATTGAATGAGAGGTACAAACCTGCTACAATTTTACACCTCTAGAAAATAGAAGAAAAGGTTCAAGAGAAGAGGGGGAACACTGACAATTCCAAGATTGATGCATAGATGTCCAACATTGTGTTAGACATTGGCTTCTCTAAGAACCACAATACCATATTCACATTTACCTTATACATATATTGGCATGTCAAAGAGCTCATAGCCGAGCACTTGGATGAAAAAGAGGAAAGCAACAATGCCCTGCAAGACATGCAAACATAATTAAAACAACTTAATGACAATTACCACTTTCTCCTCCATGTCATTCAAGGTTCATAAGGAGTTTCATATGAGGATGCCACTGAAAAGGAAGCAAAGCAACTATTGGGTGTAGACCCTTTCCACCCCATCCTTTGGATGATGAAGATGAATAGGCATGAAAGAACTTGGGTTTCATCTCCCCTCTATAGCCATGTTTTGGTGTTTTTTTCTAGTTCTAAATCTAAAGGGGCTAGTTTGTTTGGAATACTCTATTTTTTTTTTTTATAAGAAAAAATATTAGAGCCATAAGCTAGACTAAGATACATATGTTTATTATAATATGTTTTTGACATGCCAAGGGTAGAGGCCTATTAACATACCTACGTAAATGTTTTTTTAGAGATAAAAATAATATCAACATTGAGTTGTATAAGTCAAAACAAAGACTTAAGTATGATTCCCTCTATTGGAACCTTTACCTATATACATACATACATTTTTCAGCTTGACCAAAAACAAATCTGCCCATATTCTATTTTTTTCATCTTAATTTTTTTAACAAGTATCTCATTCAACCATCTTATCATCTAATGTTTTGAAACAAAAAAAATCATTTCAAAAGTGGCACCAACTTCCATTAAATACCGCATATTCCAACGCTTTGATTGCATCACATTAAAAACTTGTATGTTGTGGTTGTCAATTTCATCATGTGATGCACTATAACCTTGGCACGTTGTCCATCCTTTTTGCAATCTCTTATTATCTTGGCACTCTTCTCTTAGTGTTGAATATATATGTTGGGTGCCACAATGCTTTGTTTTGCAAGGGATTCTAGTAACTATAAACCCCCATCAAGAATCACAATCTTCACTAAGCACAAACTCAATTGGCTCCACGCTCATGGTAGAAGACATTCATGGAAGAAGATGAAGATGAGCACATTGCTCATGGTTTCCTTATTGGTTTTTATGTTGCTTGGAAGGATGAAGATGAACAAAATACTCATGGATCCTTGTTGGCATTTTGTTGCTTCAAATTATGAAGATGAACACAATGCTCATTGATGCCTAGTTGGCATTTCAACTACCTCGTACAATGTTTTTTTTTCCATGGAGAAACTATTATGATATTTATCTTCTCTCATTTCTTTATATATTTTGAGCATAGTTGATTTTTATTATAGCATTGTTTAATAATATTTAGTTCAAAAGCTCAAATGGTTTTTTAGTTCCTAATAATTTATAAATAGGGACTAAAAGTCTCTTGTGAGTTTAAGTGATCGACAGAGGATACAAGCTCTTGGACAATGTAATGAAACTTACCATCTATTGAAGTTGTCTTCTTCCACTCAAAGCAATCGTCACTCAACAAAAGAAAAGTGAGCAAGAAACCATTAACATAGACCATAAAAGAAAGTGATTAAAGAAAAATGAACAAGAAACCATTAACATAGACTAGAAAAGAAAGTGAGCAAGAAACCATTGACATAGACTAGAAAAGAAGAAAGGCAAAGATAACCAATAACTAACTACCCCTTGCAACAAAATGATTAAAACTTACAACCTTCATAATATAGAGAAATTCCTTTTTTGCTTAAAATTCTCATGGCACCAATGCTTATGGAGCAAATTGAAATGAATCTATTTAACTTCAATTGTATGTATTTTTCTAAATACAAATTAGAATAAATATTATCGAGCATGACTGCTAGCATGGTTTGACATGCAAGGAGGAAAAAGATCGTTGCAATAGCTACAAATGGTCACAATACCATTTTGGGGTTGGCATTAGAAATAACACCAACTTTGCAATTTTGGTACACATGTGTTAAGATAAAATATATCCGAGGATAAACATTGTCTAGCATGACTGCTAGCATAGTTTGACATGCGAGAATGAAAATGATCTTTGCAATCACTACAAATGGTGTTGGCACCATTTTTTAGCTAACACTCGAGATAATGCCAACTTTGCAAAGTTAGCATTATTTCAAGTGGCAACTCTAGAATGGTGCAAGGTACCATTTGCATTATTTCAAGTGGCAACTTTAGAATGGTGCCAACTACCATTTGGAAGCATCATCAAGTCGTTATCCTCCTCACATGTCAAGTCGAGATGGTACTCACACTCAATAGGTAGTTCCTTGAACTCTATAAGAGGATATTACTTGCCTTAGGTACATGTCTCTAGTTAGAGCCCATCTTATACTATATTATGTGAACAATGAAGTTTAGTACAATATGAATGAGATGTTGTAATTGTTTTTACGACTATAAAATCCCTTATCTTATCATATTTCCTATTGGGTATACACCTCGCTATAAGCAAAATTGTGACATCGTTATAGAGCGGGAAATATAAAAATAACATATTAGGATCAACTTAAACCATTTTAAACTATTGGATATGTGTTAAGATCATTTGTTGATGAAGGGAACCAACTACGAGAGGTCAAATATCTTCCCATAAAAATATGTTAAAAAATTCAATTTACTTTTCATCAATTATCCCAAAAATTTGAACTTAAATATATTGTTGATTTGTTTTAATGTATTTGATTTATATAAATATTTTAATTAATCTAAACTAAATTATAAATTTTGTAGTTAAAAAAATTATAAATTTCAACTATACATTAATACACTTTAATACTTTGTAAAATCTCACTTTAATATAAGATAAAGAAATTGAATCTTCAATTAAAAATAATAATAAATAAAAACTTTATCACTTTGTTTTTTTTTTTCTAAAGAAAAAAGCGTAATTTTTATTCCTTGGGAGGGACAAAATTACATTTTGTAGGTGCTTCTAGAGCACTACACACTATCAAAGTTTGTGTAATAGCTGAAGATAGGAGGGCATTTGTATGCCTTCTCTTCATGGCTATATCATACTTAAAGTAAGTAACAAAATATGACCCGGGATAAGGTGTATTGTTTTCTGATTATAAGTGTCCTTTATATACAAGAGAAGATCACCATTGTTGTGGCTTATGTCTGTCTTTTTTATCAGAAATAAAATCAGATTGTAATGTCTTCAATAGAGCCTTTATACGGTTTTTCTGAAAAAGTGGCTATGATGGTCAATCCAGTGAAGATTGCCAGTAAGACTATCATATAAGTAGCTTTTCCGAATCTTCAATCTTGTGGCAGTTCTTGTTCTTATATAAAAGGCTTGTGATAATATGCATTTGAGTCTTCCCCTTTTTTCTCAGTGATATGCCATTGCCCTTGTATGAGCTGCAATCCTTCTTTAGACGGTGAATCTACTACTATGTTTCTGTCCCTGTATACATGAGAGATAACCACAATATCAAAAGTGTCCAAAAACCTGTAAATTTCCTCCAGAATAGGACTTATCAAAATGTTGTGGTAGTTTTGTTGTTTACTTGTCCAATTTATTACATTCATAGAGTCCCCAAAAATTTGTAAATGATGTAATTCTTTTTCTCTGGAAAAAAGAAGTAGAAGCTTCATGGACATAAGTTCAGCATAATTGTTGGTCCCCCTTCCCAATCCCATTTTTAAGAGGAAATTATGGTTTCCAAAGAGATGTAGGACAACTCCTCCTCCATATACAAAGTTCTGAGCAACACCATCAAAATAAGCCCAAGGTTTTGAAGAATCTATTGTCTCTTGTTGTCTTGCCCTTATTGTTTTTGTAATTTTGGTCTAGGGGTAATGGGCAAGGATTGAAAGGCTTTGTGCTACTAATAGTTCTGGGATTGTGGATTTTTCCTTGAAGATTTCTGAATTTCTTGCTAGCCAAATTCCTCGGCTTATTAGAAGAGGAAGTGCTTTAATTTCTTTGTTTCCTGGGGTATTTGTCCAAGTTTTCCAGGATGATTCTAAAGTATCTCCTTCCCATAAGCAATTTTGTCTTAGACTTACTGATGTTTTAGTCCATACTTTTTTTGTGAAGGGGCAGGGGATGAGAATATGTAGAGTGGTTTCAATTGCAATTTTGCAAAGGGCATATCTCCCTAGGCCTTCTATTTGACGCTTGTTCAAGGCCTCCCAAGTTGGGATTCGATTTCTTAAGGCTGCCCACATAAAAAATTTAGCTTTTTGTGGGCAGTTTAGCTTCCAAAGACCTTTCCACCACCATTTGGGGTTTCGTTTCAAAGGATTAATATTCGGTGCTATGTACCATGTTTTTGGAGTGTGGAAGTTTGTAGGATCTTTTTTCCAAACTAGTTCATCTTCCCTGTTAGTTAATCTGATGTGGCTTATTTTGAGTGCGGCTATATAAGTTGTCAATGATTCTGCTTGAGTCCCAATGATTACAATAATATTTGCATTTTTCCAACCTTGGTTCCATAAATTTGTGGTTGGGGGATTGGCTAAATGAGAGAGGTGGAAGATACCTTTCCTGTGGAGTTTTTCAATTAGGTCCTTCGGTAGTATGTGAGAGTTCCCACTTCCTGGCCATGGATATGTACCTATTCGTAAGTGATTTCCTTTACCCACCTTCCAAGCAAGACTATCCCCAACCACTGGGAAGGAAGAGACCATTGCTTTCCAACTAATCGATCCATTTGTTGAATCTTTGACTGGGTTTTTGATCCAATATTCAATTGTATCTGGGGAAATATATTTTTGTGCTATTACAAGTGTCCACAGGCTGGTGTCAGAGATGAGCCTCCAACAAGGTTTTGTTGCAAGGGCCTTTGAGAAAAGGAAGATTTTTTTGAGCCCCCAGCCTCCTAAGTCATTTGTCAAAGCTATGTTGTCCTACTTTGACCAGGGTTGTGTATACTTTTCTCCCAAGCTAGACCAGATGAATCGTGCACAGATACTTTTTATTTTTTCCAAGACTCATTTTGGAATCCAAGCTAGCGACATCCAATAAATTGGAATGGATTCCAGTATAGATTTTGTTAGTGTGAGTCTGCCTGCTCCTGATAACCACCTGAAGCTCCAACTATTTAATCTTTTTTTCTAGTTTTGCTATTAGTCATTTCCAATCTTATTTCTTGTAGCTATTTGGTTTTAACTGAAAGCCCAAATATTTTATTCCTAGTGAGATATCCTGCAGAGTGAAGGGGAAAAGTCTTCGGTATACTTCCTTTACTTGTTCGTTCAATTCTGAAGTGGAGATTGTTGATTTATGTTCATTTATTATCATACATGTGGCTAAGTGAAACAACAAGAGGATGTCAGCCAAGGTTTCAACATCTCTAGCTTTCCCATTACAGAAGATGAGGATATCATCCACAAATAAAAGGTGTGTGATTCTCAATCCTGATGTAACTGAAATTCCCTGAAAATTCCCTGGTCTGGCTGTTGCATCAAGAGCTTTACTCAAACCCTCCAGTACTAGAAGGAAGAGAAGGGGTGACAAAGGATATCCTTGTCTCAATCCTCTTTCAGATTTGAAGAAAGGGGAGGCTTCCGCATTGATGAGTACTGCAAAAGAAACCGAGGAAATGCAAGCCATTATCCATTTTATAAATGGATATTGAAAGCCTAGGTGAGTGAGCAGAAACCGGATATAAGCCCACTTTACTCTATCAAAATCCTTTGAAAGGTCGATCTTTAGTATTTCTCTTTTTTATCTCATGATCTTTAGGCTGTGAAGTCCTTCTTGTGCAACCCTAATTGCCTCATGAATTTGTCTTCCTTCAAGAAAACTGAATTGTTCCTTGGAGATGGCTTTTGAAAGTATTGGTTTTAGCCTATAGGCAATGATTTTGCCAATAATATTGTAAATACAGTTACAAAGGGAGATTGGCCTGAAATCATCAAAGGTCTGTGGGTCATTTACCTTTGGGATGAGGGTTATAAAAGTGGAATTTAAAGGCCCATGGATCCTACCATTTGTTCGATATTCCTCGATTACCTTTAGCAGGTCTATGCTAATCAGATCATAGAATCCCCTGAGGTCCAGGGCTTTTGTCCTTTTGGAAGCTTTGTAGGGTTTCTTTTAACTCATCTTCTGTGACTTTGGCGAGCAAAGCTTCATTTATTTTCTTATTCACAAATATTGGGATGTATAAAGCCACCTTAATTATTTCTGCAATATGTATGTTCATGTTCACTTTGAAAAGGGTCTGAAAATGGTTTTTACCTAGGTTTGCTAGTCCTTCAAAGGTTGTACAGGGTCTGCCATCTCGATCCTTTAAGCTCCAAATAATGTTTTCATCTTTCCTTCCTTTTGCTTATTCTTGGAATAATTTTGGGTTTTCATCCCCTTTTTCTAGCCAAATAGCTCTGCTTTTCAATCTCCAAGAACTTTCTTGTTCCACGAGCAAGATTCTTTCTTGTTCCACGAGCAAGATTCTTTCTTGTTCCACTAGAAAGATTCTTCGTCTTGCTTCTAAAGTTTTTAAGGTTTCATGAGCTTCATCTGAAATAAAAGCTACCTCTGGGTCTTCTTGGAAAATTTTGAGTTGTTCCTCAATATTTTGTAGTTCTTGCTCCTATGTAGTCTGTTTTGCTTTTGTCCAAGGAATGACCAGTTTTTAAAATTTTTTGAGATTGGACACAAACTAAATGTCAGCTGGGGTGTCCTTTGTATCTCCGAAGTTTGTCCAATTTGTCTTGATCAGTTGTTGGAAGCTTTCATCATTTATCCAAGAGGGATTGAATTTGAAAGGGACTGTTAGTTTATCGGGAGTTCCTTCTAGTTTGAGCCAGACAGGTGAGTGATCTAATTCACCTCCGCTTCCAATCCACTACCGAAATTGAAAAGGAAGCATTGCAACAGGTTCAGATATCAAGAAACAATCTATTATTTTTGAAACACGAGCTTCCCCTACCCTCAGATTCCTCCGGGTGGGTAACATTTTAAGGGGAGCCACGTCAATAAGAGCATTAGAGGCCAACAGATGGCTAAAAAACCATGTTTGGATGTCTACGTGGGTTGTTGGTCCCCAGCTTTCTACTTCCCCCAAAGAGAAGTTTAGGTCTCCTCCCAGGATTAATAGTTTTGATTTAAGTAGGTCTTTGGAAAACAAGTTAACCTAGAAAGTGTTTTGATCTATATGTGGCCCATAAACATTAATTATTTTGAACTCCTTTCCAATCCCTTCCAACAAAAAATCACCTCCTAAAATAGAGTCCATTTCCCATGAGTTTAAGAGTTTAATTCTTCGGGATATGAAGGCTAAGCCTGGGAGGAGAGTAGAGAGCATTTTTGTTGCCACTTCTTCATCTGAGAGGGTTTCTTGTAGAAGTACGATGTCTGGTTGGTTTGTCAAGACCAACCTTTTTAGTGTGGGTTTTTTGGGGGAACTCGCCAAACCCCTGCAATTGTAGGTGAGGATCTTCATGGGTGAACCCTATCTAGTGTTTTCGCTACTCTAAGCGCTCCAATAATTGATTTTCGACGACCAGATGCAATATCGAACAAAGCTCTAGATTGAGCCTTGTATAGATGTGAGTTTCTACCTCGCCCCTTCTTTGTTTTCCGAATCTCAGGGTTTGGTCCCAATCCTTTATTGTCAGAGTTTGGAATAGATATGATCATGTTGCGGAGTTAGTATCTGATGACTGAGTCTTCTTATTCTTCGGAGGAAGATTCCTTGGGGGGCAGAGGGGGAAGGGTGTCAGGCTTGGTGCCAAGTGAAGGATCAGTGGGGAAAAGAATCGGAGGGGCAAGGATGGGGGATTGTGTGGGGGAAAAGGGTTGGGGAGGCTAGAGGGTGGAGGTATCTGGGGGGAAACCTCCATTCAAGAAAGAAAAACTATAATCCTTAAAAAAACCAAATGTTGAGCGGGAAATAGTAATGTGCATACTCAGAAGGTTGTCGACTAGAAATTGTGGGATGGCCTCTGAGCTTGCTTATGATGTTGACATCTCTCTTCCGACTGGGACTAGTGCCAACATGTCTCCTACTTGCTTGAGTGGATCCTCCACTTCTTCAGTTTACGTCATTGCTTGTTCACTAGTAGTATTGTCCCATGTGGAGGATTCCATGGAGGGGGAGATGATATCTTTGGAGGTTGGCATCTCATTGTTTCGCCAATTTTCTGGAGTGGGGCGAGGGTTTATGTGTCCCTTCAAGCTGGATTTTCAATCCTTGATGATGTGATCGTATTCGTGGCACCTCCTACAGCGGAAAGGGACTCCTTCGTAGTCTAGAATTTGCACCATGGTTCTTCCCAAGTCTGTTAAATTTAGATATTCCTTTAAGCCTTCTCTTATGTTTAAAAGGACTAGGATCCTTGCTACAACAATCTCCCCTGAATCTATGAATCCCATATCTACAGCTAGGAATTCTCCTAAGTGATTCTCGATAGCTTGAAAACATTTTTCATTCCATAGATGTGGGGGAAGTCCCTCCAATCGAACACAAATGGGAATGGAATCCAATCTCTCATTATTAGCATCAAATGTGGGACTCCAAATCTTCAGAAGTATAGGAGAGGAGTCTATGAACCAATGTTTCTGGAGAACTGAGATAGCCAGAGATTTTTCTAAGAAAGTAAGCATAAACCAACCTCTGGACAATCGGTTGATTTTTGGAGGTGGGTTGAAGATCGCATCCCAATTTGACGCTGCCCGAGCTTGTAGCATTTTTTTGCTAAATTGATGTCCATAATATTTTCCAAATAGAGTTTTGTCCGCCATTTCTGCTACTCCTAATAAGGTTAGGTCGTCACCCAGAGTGAAGTCAAGATTTGAAGTCGAAGATCCTACGCATTTTTTGTGTTTCCTGTGTCTTACCTCGGCGACTCCCGAGCGAATACAGGCCTGAGGGTTTTGTGCAACATTGGTTGACTTGCCCCTGAAAACTGAGACCCATTCACTAGAATTTGTTGGTCGAAGATTTATTGAAGTAAAGCCTTCCTCCACTGCTAATGAGTGGTCCTAGAAAAAATCTTGTTCCTCGAAGGGGTAGAGATGGGTCGAATTCGTGCCTTGATCTATAGGAACCCAGTCTACAAGAGCATGAGCAGAAGTAGGTGAGCCTAATCCTGGAGGGTTCTGTTGAAAAAACCCTTGCTCAAGTGGAGGGGAAAGTGAGAAGTTTGGAATCGCAAGATTCAGAATAGACCAGGAAAAACTTGTTGCGGAGGAGGAGATAGGGAAACCGCATGGTAGGGGTGAGGGAAAGCCTTTGGATGGGAGAGAAGACAGGATCTCAGGTTTTGAGAAAGTGAAAAGGGGTAGAGTTTGTGGTGAAGCGACCCCGAAAACCCTTGCTCCACCTAACCAATATAAATCTTCTGAAGCCTGACCTAGAAAATTATCGAAGACCCCTAAGAGCTGAGAGAAAAAGTCCTCCTGTGAAGTCGGCAGTATAACCCCACCCATCTGTTCCAAGGTTGGCTGAAAATGAATGCCAATTGTCATTAACCAAGGTAACATTTCTCCAGGATCAGGAGAGTAGTCCACCACGTCATCATATCTGGCTACGGTAGATTAGGTCTCTGAGAGGAGAAAACCCGAGAAAGAGTTCTTGTCCAGACCGCCGCGAGAGATTCCTTTCGACCGAGTTGTTAGTCGTTGTGTGGAGACCCAGCAGTTAAGTCCTTCATTAAAATTTCGTGGCTTTTGTGTTGGTCATATCTGGAAGTCATGTGACCTGAGGAGACGGCTTATCCCCAGTTGCGGGTCACAGAGGATTGTGGGCCACAGAAAGAGAGTGGGCCTCCTCATTATCCTTGCAACTTTATCACTTTATTATGAAGTATTCAAATTAATTTAAAAATATTTTAATGAGAAAGGAATTTCCCATTAATAATGATGCTTTCTTTAATGATAAGGTAAAGTTAACAACAAGGCTCAAAACCCTTGTAATAATATATGCATTATGAATTCAATATGTTACTTATGGAAATAGAATCTAGATGGAAGGATAACACCCCATCCTATAACCACTAGTTTTGAATCCAATTGATTTAATGAGACTTTCTCAACACATGGTTGAAATTCATTACAACAATATATGTATTAAGAGCTCAACATGTTATTTGTGGGAATTGAATTTTGGGGAAAGATAAAAAGCATTCCTCCCAACCACCTAATTAATTATAATTAACTTATTAATATCAAAACTTATATAACTAACACTTTAAATTTACTGAAAGTTCTGTGGTTTCGAGGTTTGGGGTTTTTCTGCGGCCATGTGACCATGCACGTCACTCTCTGTCTCCCTTTCCCCTTCCCCATTCGTTTACCTCCTCTCATTTTTCGGTCCCTATCATGTCCCCACAACCGTTCTCCCCCTCCCGCGCAATTTTTTGTTGTACCGATCATGTGCCCACCTCAGATGGAGAGCCCAACCCCCGAGGATCAGGATGAGTTGGACTACGAGGCAAGCCCAAGATCCATGTGATCCTTCATGTCTCACCTAGAGTTCATGTTCGCGCGAGTTAAGTCCTTTTATCAGTGTCAGGATGACTTCAGCCAACATGATCTCAGTCGACACCTAGATCCTCAGTCTGACAAATTTATTGTGCAAACCTTTCCTCCACTGTCGAATGGTCTTCACTCCGGTGAGGTTTTCCCAACGTCGTATTCTACCCCTGGGTCCCAAAACCCTTTACCTTCTCCAATTCAAGGTTTGTCTGTTCCAATTAACATGATGATTCCATAAGCTACAAGTGGGCGGAAGAGTAGGGCTAGGAAATGCTTTAAGGAAAAAGTTAGAGTGGTAAAAATGGTAGTAGGGGAAGACATATCAATCTCTGAGGTAGCACATTTTGACAGAAAGTTGTTGGTAGGCAGGTTTAATGGCAAGACAACATGTGAAAAACCTATGCAGGAGTGGATGGAGAGGGAATGGTTACCCCTTTTGGTGTATATTCCAAAGACTCGTGCATTTTGCCGAAAGGTTGGATTTATTTTTTACTAATGTCGATCGAAGATTCTAAGGCACTTCTAAATTGAAACTGGTCTTGGGGCCTAGTGGGTTTAACCCTAAAGTTTTGGAGTGTGGATTTTAGCCTTGCATGAGAACTCATTGCAAGGATGAAGGTCTGGGCCATTCTTCCTGGACTCTCATTATATTTTTGGTCAAGGGTCGCTTTGGTGGTAATTGGAAACAAGTTAGGGACCTTCGTCGGGCTCGAACCGAATTGGGCCTCTAAGAAGGACCATAGATGGGCGTGGATTCAAGTCGAAGTGGACATCTGAGAGGATCTTATTGGTAGCCTAGAATTGGTAATGGGGAAAAAAAATGGTACTGGAAAGTGGACTAGTAGAAACTAACTTTCTGGTGCCACGGTTGCCATGAAATTGGCCACTTAAGAGCGTAGTGCCTAAACATGGCTCTGTCGGTTAATTTTCCTTTCAAGGTTCAGAGCCAAAAAAAAGATGCATGGATGTCAAATGCATGTTGAGGTTTCGTCGGTTGAAGGAATCAAGGCTACGGTTAAGCTGGAATCGAACGTTGCTCAAGGTTTCCAAAAGGAAGAGCCACGAATAGAGCCTAGGTTGTCTTCCCCGACTCCTGCGAGTGAAGGTAAAGGGTTATCTCTTGAACCTGTTAATTTGACTTCTCCTTTATTTTTTAATGGAAGTGTTAGTTCTCCCCCTCTCTCTCGGCCCTCCTCCCCTCCCTCTTATCCCCTTCCCTCACCTAGGAAGGAGGAAATCTCTCACCTCAAAGACTCTTTGGAACAACCTAGCCTAAACCAAGGACTCTCTTCCTCGATTGTCTCTCCTTCATAGGCCTTGCCCCCCATTCCCATTTCGATTGTTGTCCCTTCTCTCCCATGTTTCTCTACGTCTCCAGGTCAGGCCCGTCTCCCAGATCTCTCTTTCCCCCTTCCCCCCTCTTCTATGAAGGGCAATGGGTATGCCCTTCATTCCAAGACCCGTCCCTCTAGTCCATCTCCATCGAAGCGAGGATTATCCCTTGACACTCTGCTTCCCTCCCAGGCAGGAAGAAAATAAAATCTTTCCAAGGCTAAGGAGAGAGCAACTACGGAAATTATAAATGACACTCAAAATACCATTGCTAGGGCCCTTAGAGCGGGGAAATCCCTTCCTCCTCCTCCCAAATAATTTTCCTCTCCTTTAACTGTCGAGGGGTAGCCCCCTCCCCAAAAACCTATCCCTCCAATGACTCATTGTGAGTATCAGACCTGATGTTTTATTCCTACAAGAAACCATGTGTTCCGAGATTTTGTTGAGAAGTTGTTAAGATCGTGGTTGAAGAATTGGAATTTCGCTTCAGTGGATTCAAATGGAATGTCAGGAGGTCTCCTTTTGGGTTGGATCCTGGAATTCAAGGCTCTTTCTTCTATGGAAGTTCGGTCGGCCATCTATGTAACATTTCAACAAAAAGATTCCCCTTTGGTATTTATAGCAATAAATGTGTGTGGTTTGTATTCTGATCGACCCCTGTTCTAGGAAGCCTCAGCTTATGAAAACTTCTTAAAAGATCAGCTGGTAATTCTTGGAGGTGATCTAAATTTCATCTTATCCCTCTAAGAGGTATGGGGTCCTCATCCTAAAAGGGACCAACATAGTATTTTCTTCTGGTCCTTCTTATAAAATCACAATTTGATAGATGTCGAGCCGAAAAAACTTGTTCCTGCCTGTAGAAACCTCCGGATGGGGGAAGGAGAAGTTTCTAAAAGATTGGATCGGTTTCTAGTATCAGAATCCTTCTTCGATCTAGGGTTATGATTTAAATCTATGGTAGATGAAGGCGAAAGCTCAAACCATATGCCAGTTTCTCTGGCATGGAAATCTGGTTCCGAGGAACCCCCGACCCTGCTGAAATT
Organism: Picea glauca; assembly: GCA_000966675.3. NCBI lineage: Eukaryota > Viridiplantae > Streptophyta > Pinopsida > Pinales > Pinaceae > Picea > Picea glauca. The sequence continues at coordinate 646,656 of JZKD02S1349245.1, forward strand.
CAGTCAGGATTGTCTCGAGGAGTAAGACTTTAAGAAACTAGGTCAAAATTTATTCGAAGAATCCATCCTCTATGATGGGGCAGTTGGTATCCAGTCAAAAAAAAGTGAAGAAGGCCGTAAAATGGTGGTTGCCCGTCTGGAGAGCTCGAAAATTTAGGTGCATAACAGACAATGAAGCAAAGTTGTCCCTACTAAGGAGTGTAATCGACAACAACGGTATTAATCAATCTCTTCTGGAGGAAATGAAAGAATTAGAGGAGAGAAGGAATTCCTAGCATAAGATCGAGGATATGGAATGTCGCCAAAAAGTAGAGAGATGTGGATACAAACGGGCAACAACATCATGAAATTCTTTCATCAGTATGCTAACTATCATAGAAGTATAAATTCTATTTGGACTGTTCAAAATGAAGAAGGTTATATGGTGAGTTCTTTCAAGGAGAAGGTCAAAGTTGAGCCTGGATACTTTGAACATTTGTTTGCAGAACCATCTAGGTACCCGATTCAGGATACCCTCGAGGTGGTAACCAAGCTACCATGTCTTTTTACTAAAGAAATGAATAAATAAATTAATGGAGATGTTACAGAAGAAGAATTTCTTTCAGCTTTAAGCTCAATGCAGAATGGGAAAAGTCCCGGTCTCGATGGGTTCATGGTGGAGTTTTACAAGGCTTTTTTTGACTTCCTCAAGGACGATCTAGTACTCGCAGTGGTAAACAAATCACAAAGAACTGGAAGAATTCACGGTGCCCTAAATATAACCTTTATGTTCCTTATTCATAAAAAACAAGATGCGTCTTCCTTCAATGATTTCAGACCCATTGCTTGTTGCAACGTAATTTATAAATTGATCGCCAAAATCATCGCCAGAAGATAGAAACCTTTGTTAGGGAAGGTTATAGGAGACGAACAATTAAGGTTTCTTCCTAACAGGAAAATTCATGATACGGTAGTAATTTCCCAAGAGGTCCTTCACACGACCAAAAAAGAGAATCTAAGGGAAACCATTCTAAAGCTACACCTTTCGAAAGCCTACGACAGAGTCAATTAGGTCTACCTTAGGCTGACACTACTACAAGTCGGAATTAATGTAAACATGGTAAACTAGATCATTGGATGTTTCCAAAATGCCTCCTTTGTGGTCCTAATAAATGGTGCCCCTTCTCGCTTATTCAAAGCATCTAGGGGGCTTCGTCGAGAATGTTTGTTGTCTCGTTTTCTATTTTTATTGGTGGTGGAAGGTCTAAGAAGAATAATAAAAGAAGCTCACTCCTCTCACCTTTTGATCCGAAAAGGATCCAGAGAAGGTTAAGACAACTCATAATGCACAAAAGCAAATCATAATGCTCAGAATGGATTCAGTAGACAACAAAAGGGAAAAAATCAAAGTTCCTAAAACTCGGTGAAAATGGCCTAGTTGAGAAGAGCGTGTCGCAAGCTTTCTAATGGTGCAAACGACTCATCAAACGGAGTTACGAATCAAAACTTATAAGCGGTCAAAGTTCAGTCAAACTTGGTCAAAAAAGCAAAAGTCAAAGTGAGAAGTGGAACCACTGCAAGGGTGACACGTGGCACAACTGAGTTGGAAAAATTACGTGGAAAGGATGGCAGACACGTGAGCAAGTTAGGTGATGACACATGTCAATTTCATGGGAAAATCATATTGTGACAAGGAGCAATTTTTTGTGCACAAGTTATATGGTGCCACGTGGCACCCCTCCAATGGCTGGTATATGAAAAAAAAATATTAACTCCCCAAGAGCCGAACTCATGACCCCTGAATAGCCCAAAGGCCCCACACATCTGCACTACCACTACACCACACCTTGTTTCTTGTTTGTAAAATGGTTTAATTATTATTTAAATTTAAACTTTGAACTAAGGCGCTATAGGGAGGGGCTTGGCCTTCGGCCCAGCCCCTATTCACATGTTTTAAACCATACGGCCATAGTATTTCGCCCGCCTAGGGGCTTAACTCAACCACCTCCAAATATAGCAATTCCGCCATTTTCTCCACCAGTTTGTAACCTCCGTCGGATTTAACACACGCTAGTTTTGTTTTAATTACATGCCAAAAATAAGGGAGGCCCGTGGCATTCAACCCCGGGACCTCCACTAACTAATGGCTTATCTTAGCCACTCTAACCTCTCTTCCAGCAACTTCACTTATGGCATAACCGCCCAGAGACTTGTATATAAGGGGGCTTCGATAGTGCATTCGGTATAAGAGAGCACGAGAGAAGACACACAAGAGCACGGAGAAGGGGCAGGTCAAGTGCATTCGTACAATATGGATTTTTGCACAGTTTTCTAGATTTTGGCATGGATTTCAAGATCTCTCAGTCATTTATTGCAGGAGAAGTGGCACGGAAATCGAGGCAGGGGTGTCTTGGGGGCCTGAAAGTGCTCGACTCGGATTGAGGCGTGGAGATAGTCATATTTAGGTAAAACGACGCCACGAACGTTGTGGTGGTGTTAGTTTTCTGATCTGATCAAATCTTTTATGGATTAACTCCGGAATGAGGTATACTTATGTATTTTGCCCAATTCTTTTGTGGAGTTAATAAAAAGACCTAACCATTTGAGAGTAAGACCCGGAGACGTAGTCCACCAAGGACGAACTCCATTATCAAGTTATTTGTGTTCATATTGCATGCTTATGTCTCTATCCTTTTGAGGTTTTCCTTCTTTATGGTGTACTTTATTTTATGCTCAATTAATACAGTTCTTTAATAAGTCACCGAACGAAAAGATCCTGGATCATGTTGGTATCAGAGCAGTCGTCTTTGACTTGAATTGTTGAGTATGAATGCTTACTAGGGCCAAGCATAAGTAGGGTGAAGGAACTCTTAAGATGTTCAATCCCGAAGTTGGTCGTGCATCCCGAAGGAAGAAGATGGCAGAAGAGGACAAGCGTGATGAACAGTAGAAAAACTTTCACATGGTCTTTTATCGCATGTAAGAAATGGTCGAACAAATGTATGGAGATTACAAGAAGAGGATGAAGAAGAAGGAGAAGAAAAAGGAAGAACATGCAGATGATGATGCTTCGGTAAACCAAGGGGTTGGAGGAGATCCTCCTGAGCCTCTGTCTTCGCCTTCAAGTTCTAGTTTTTCTTCCTCTGAGAATTCTCATCACTCTCAGCGTTCTAACCATGAAGCCTCTTTTAAGAAACCATTATTAAATCTTGATGTAAAGTTTGATTTACCTATGTTTAATGGAGATGCTAATCTTGAAAAGTTAAACAATTGGATATGACAGGTTGAAGTATATTGGCATGTTCAACATATTGATGAAGAGGAATTTAAAGTGCAATTGGCTTCTCTTCGGTTGGAAGGCACCGCTCTCGTATGGTGGGAGAACAAGCTACAGGACATAAGTAAGTGTGGTAAGATTTTTTCCTCATGGTCGGAATTTAAAACAGAGATAAGGAAGTAATTCTATCCATTAGGATATTTACATAAAGCAATGATGGAATGGAAAACTTTGAGACATAGTAAAGGTCAGACTGTACAAAGTTTCACAAAAGAATTTAGGAAGAAAGATCTTGCATTGAATATTCCTTTTGGATTCTTATGAAACTTTAATGAAATATATCGGTGCACTTTATAGTTATATTCATCATAATTTGCTCTTGTTTAACCCCACTAGTCTTGACGAAGTTTGTGTGCAAGCCACTCACCTTGAGAACAGGGGAAAACATGTTCAAGAAGATCCCACGAAGAAACCTTCCAATTTCCCACAAAAGACTTTCAAGAAGTTCAAAAGGAAGGGCAAGAAGACCACTACAGTAACGAGAGAAGGACGAAAACCATCTTGCACTCATTGCAAGAGGAGCGGCCATGATGAAGAACATTGTTGGAAACTACATCCAGAAAAGAAACCGAAACAGTTATGTGGAAAGGGGAAGACAAAGATTGTTGCTACAGTGCAACAAGATCTTGGTTCTGAATTAGGAGATGAAGGAACGATGACAGCAGCTGGAGTACAAGGTAAAGAATCTCTTCATGCTAGTACGAGTTCCAGTGATGAATCTCATATTGATGGACGAAAGAGGAATGTGTTATTTCATATACGAGTTGTATCTAAACATACTAAGATAGATACATTATTTGATATGGGTTCCCAAGTAAACTTAATATCTGAAGCACTTGTCAAGAAGATGGGTCTTGAAACGAAACCACATCCAAAGCCTTACCCTCTTGGTTGGGTATGTGATAAAGCCAAACTAAATGTCACCAAACAATGTAGGGTCAGATTTTCTATTGCTTCAAAGTTGATTGATGAAGTAGATTTGGATATTGTACCACTTGATATATGTGGCATAGTGTTGGGAAGTCCTTATCTTTATGATATAAAAGTAGTCTTCTTTTGTCATGAGAACAAATACCACCTTACTAAAGGGGGAGTGGAATATATTGTTAGAGCTCACAGCATGAGGGTAAATACAACCCTTGTTAGTGTAGGGAAAATAAAAAGACTCATAACCACTAATAAGAGATATGTACTCATGGTCGTCAAAGAGAAAGATGTCAGGACATCCGACGCTTTCCAAGGATGTGATATGTCTCATAAACAAGAATTAACTAATATTGTCTCTAAGTATGATGATATTTTTCAGGAACCAGATGGATTACCTCCTAAGAGGGAAATCCAACATGAGATACATCTTCACCAGGATTCTCCTCTTCCTAATGTGGGAATGTACATGATGTGAGTTGTGGAGATGATGGAGATCAAGAGGCAGGTACAGGGATTATTGGATCAAGGGGTCATCAGGCCCATTTCATCTCCTTGTGGTTCTTTGATCGTGATGGTGCCAAAGAAAGATGGCACATGGAGAATGTGTGTCGATTACCGGGCCTTAAATAAAATCATGGTGAAAAATTGATACCCTCTTCCTCGCATAGATGATTTACTTGATTAGTTGAAGAATGTTGTTTATTTCACTAAGTTGGATTTGCACAGTGGATATCATCAAATCAGGGTTGCAGAATAGGATTCATGGAAGACTGCCTTTAAAATCAAACAAGGATTGTTTGAGTGGTTATTTATGTCGTTTGCGATTTGTATTGCTTCGACAACTTTCATGCATGTGATGAATGATGTATTCAGGGCTTTCCTGGATAACTTTGTGATTGTATATCTAGATGACATTCTTGTTTTAAGTGGGACTTGGGATGAACATGCAAGGCCTGTAAAACAGGTATTGGATACTTTGCAAAGGGAAAAGTTGTATGTGAAAATGTCTAAATGTGAATTTGGCAAGACTGCACTTGTATACTTAGGTCATATCATGGGAGGAGGACGATTGAAGATTGATCCTTCCAAAATTGAAGTAATTGTGAAATGGCCTGAGCCAAAGACTGTGATCGAAGTCCGAAGCTTCTTAGGTGCAATCCAGTATTGGAGGAGATTCATTCCCAACTTCTCCTTTATAGCAGCTCATTTGCATGCCTTAACCAGTGTGAAGAACAATTTTTAGTGGGAAGGAAAGCAACAAAAAGCTTTCAACATTTTGAAGGAGAAGATCAATACCGCACCGGTATTAGCATTGTTGAATCTTCAACAGTTGTTCAAGATCGAGACAGATGCCAATGGATACGCCATGGGTGCAGTATTGATGCAATATCGTAAGCCTATATGTTACCACTCTAAGACTTTTGACCAAGCTGTTGTTAACTATCCTACATATGATAAAGAGTTTTATGCATTAGTCCAAAGCATAAAGAAATGGAAGCATTACTTGTTAGGGAAGGAAACAATTATACATATAGATCGCCAGCGCTTACAGTATCTTCAATCATAGACCAAACTGCAGCAATCTCGACACTATAGATGGATGGGTTTTCTACAACAATTTCATTTGGTAATCAAGTACAAGAAGGGTACAAGTAACAAGGTAGTCGATATGCTTTCTAGACCTTCTATTGTTGCTTCTATTATTTTGAACAATACTTCTTCATCTCATGATAGCTATGTAGAACAATATGCCATTGATGAAGATTTTAAACAAGTATATAAGAAGCTAACCCATGGTGCACAGGTAGAGAACTATTGTCTGCAGGGAAAATTACTCTATCATCTTGGGAAGCTATGTATTCCTACAAGTGAATGAAACCATGTGATACGAGAAGCTCATATTTTTCTTGTGTTTGGGCATTTTGGGGTAGGAAAAACTATGGTTCATTTGCATAGGTTTTGTTACTAGCCTCAGATGAAAGCAATTGTAAGTAAATATGTAAAGGGCTGTGTGATGTGTTCTACTTGTAAGCCCACTAATAGAAAATTGGGGCTATACTCACCACTTCCAGTTCCATCCCATCCATGGGAAAGCATTTCCATGGATTTTGTAGGGGGTTTACCAATGACCAAAGGGGGTCATGATTATTTGTATGTCATTGTGGATAGGTTCAACAAGATGTGTATCTTGATGCCATGTAAAAAGCATATCACTGCTGAGCAGATTGTTAATCTCTTCTTTCAGGATGTTTGGGTTCACGTTGGGTTACCCACGTCCATTGTCTTGGATCGAGATACTCAATTCCTTGGGGATTTTTGGACTAGCTTGTGGAGAATGATGGACACAAAATTGAAGAGGAGCACTACTTTTCATCCATAGACCGACGGACAGACAGAGGTGGTAAACAGAACAATGGTAATTTTGCTTCAAGGTTACTACAACAAGCATCCTAAGTTATGGGATGAACATATACCTTATGTACAACATGTTTATAATCGAGCTTTACATTCATCCACTCAGATTTCACCTTTTGAGACGTGTTTTGGGTACCTACCAAAGGTTCCTTTGGACTTGATGTATGGGAGAGATGTCGATGTGATTGAAGAACACATAGAGGACAGAGCCCGCAAGTTCATCCAGAGGATTCAACAAATACACCAGACAGTCAGGGAACAGTTGGAGAAGAGTCAAACACAATATAAAGCTCGGCATGACAAGCACAGGGTTGATCATCGGTTTTAGGTTGGAGATCGGGTATGGCTTCACATCAGCAAGGAACTATTGAAGGGTGAAGGAAAGAAATTCAAGCCCATCCGATATGGACCCTTCACTATTTTGGAGAAAAACGACACTAATTCTTTTCGTTTAGATCTTCCACCTTATATGCAGATCTACTCAGTTGTGAACATAGAGAACTTGAAACTTTTTTAGCCTCCCATGATAATGGATCAAGATGAGGAAGTTTCAATACCTTCAATTGATGAGTTTGCACTTGAGTACTTGGATGAGTTATAGGAAGATATCATCCTGGACAGAAGGATGAGGACTTCACGCAGGGGTGATGTTGATTATCTTCGAGTAGGCTTAAAGGACACACATCCAAGAAAGGCAAAGTGGATTGAGAAAGATAAGGTGAGGGAACTCTTCCCTCACTTACCAGTTGATTAATGAAATCTTTTGGTGGTCCAAAAAGCTCTCAGTGGGAAGGTGTGATCCAAAAAGGATCTAGAGAAGGTTAAGACAACTCAGAACGCACAGAAGCAAATCAGAACGCTCAGAATGGCTTCAGCAGATAGCAAAAGGGAAAAAATTCAAAGTTACTAAAACTCAGTGAAAAGGGAATAATCGCGAAGAGCGCGTCACAAGATTTCTAACGATGCAAACGGCTCATCACACAGAGTTACGGATAAAAAGTTATAAGCGGTCAAAGTTCAGTCAAACTTGGTCAAAAAGAAAAAAGTCAAAGTGACATGTGGCACCACTGCAAGGGTGAAACATGGCACAACTGAGTTGGGAAAATGACATGGCAAGGATGGTAGACACATAGGCAAGTTAGGTGATGACACATATCAATTTCATGGGCAAATCATATTGTGACAAGTGGTAGTTTTTGTGCACAAGTTATATGGTGCCATGTGGCACCCCTCCAATGGCTGGTATATGCAAAAAAATTAATGACTCCCCAAGAGTTGAACTCATGACCTCTGAATATCCAAAAGGCCCCACACATTCGCGCTACCATTGCACCACACCTTGTTACTTGTTTGTAAAATGGTTTAATTATTATTAAATTTAAAATTTGAACTAAGGCGCCAAAGGGAGGGGCTCGGCCTTCGGCCTAGCCCCTAATCACATGTTTTAAACCATACGACCATAGTGTTCCTCCCGCCTAGGGGCTTAACTCAACCACCTCCAAATATAACAATTCCACCATTTTCTCCGCCAGTTTGTAACCTCTGTCAGATTTAGCACGTGTCAGTTTTGTTTTAATTACATGCCAAAAATAAGGGAGGCCCGTCAGATTCAACCCCGAGACCTCCGCTAACTAATAGCTTAACTTAGCGACTCTAACCACTCTACCAACAACTTCACTTATGGCATAACCGCCCGGAAACTTGTATATAAGGGGGCTTCGACAGTGCAGTCAGGACAAGAGAGCACGAGAGAAGACACACAAGAGCATGGAGAAGGGGTAGGCCGAGTGAATCCGTACAGTACCTATTTTTGCACAGTTTTCTAGATTTTGGCATGGATCTCGGGATCTGTCAGTCATTTATTGTAGGAGCAGTGGCACGAAAATCGAGGCAAAGGTGTCTTGGGGGCTTGAAAGTGTTCAACTCGGATTGAGGCATGGAGACAGTCATTTTTAGGTAAAACGACGCCACGAATGTCGTGGTGGTGTTAGTTTTATGATCTAAGCAAATATTATGTGGCTTAGCTCCAGAATCAGGTATACTTATGTATTTTGCCCAATTCTTTTGTGGAGTTAATAAAAATACCTACCCATTTGAGAGTAGGACCCGAAGACGTAGTCCACCAAGGACGAACTCCGTTATCAAGTTCTTTGTGTTCATATTGCATGCTTATGTCTCTTTCATTTTGAGCTTTTCCTTCTTTATGGTGTACTTTACTTTATGCTCATTTAATACAGTTCTTTAATAAGTCACCCGACGAAAAGATCCTGAATCACCTTTTGAAGGGATTAAAAGTATCTGAATCTGAGGAAATCTCCCTTCTACTCTTTGTAGATGATGTGTTTTTCTCCACCTTTGGGTCCATAAGGGATTTCCAAGAATTGAAGAGAATCCTAGATCGGTTTTGTAGGGAAACGAAGATGGCCTTCAATTATGAAAAATCATGTGCTCTACTCAATAGAGTTTTGGATGAAGACGTTGTAATGATGCAAGAAATGCTCCCAATTCCGATAAAAAAAATTGGATGAACGATTCAAATACCCAGGTTTTTGCCTAAAGCCTGATATGTATATGAAATATGATCAGGGTTGGCTAATCAAGAAAGCATAGGAAATAATTTCCCTTTGGATGAACAAATTGTTGTCCAGAGGTGGCACATTGGTTCTTATAAAGTTAGTTTTGGAAAGCTTACCAATATATTGGAATTCTATTATGGCCATACCAAGAGGAATTATGGATAAAATCATAAGGTTAAGTTTTAAATATCTCTGGTCTGAAGGAGCCCCCTTGATTAAGTGGTCAACCATCGCAACCCCCAAGGAAATGGGTGGCTGGGGATTGAAAAACTTACGCCTTTTCACTCGGGCGTTAGTAGGTAAAAGCCTCTGGCATCTCACTCAAAGAAATTCTCTTTGGGCACGTGTTATGCGTTCCAAATATATGTCATCTATGTCCATTGTAGACTAGTTCAGAACCCCTGCGAAATCCTCTAAGGGATCTTTAGTCTGGAAGGCATTGGTGGAGGCATTCCCACTGGTTGGAGACTTCACGGTTTGGAAGATCAAAGATGGGAGGCAAGTGCGACTAGGTGAAGATCCTTGGTTAGGGTTGGGGAACCTTTTCAGATTGTTAGAACATTTGTTACTACATCTAAGGGAAGCCAAAATATTCTCCTTAGTTGATGCATGTATAGGATTCCCTCATCCCAGAGGCAGATAAGGGTGGAAAAATGTGGAATTGTTGCAAATCCCAGAGAACCTGGTGGAAGAATGGGATTCGTTTCTGAACATTTTATGTGAAAATTCTATCAACCTAAACCAAGATACAAAGGACTCTTTTTGTTGGTCCCTTAATCCCAAAGGATGAAACTTTACAACAAAGCTCAGATATAAAGTTGGCTTTGGGGACAGTGTAGACGCCCCCACTATCTAGTGGTGGAAGCCACTTTGGAAGACCAAATCTCCCCTGCGTTGTAAGCTATCCCTTTGGCTCTCTTTGAAAAACAAACTTTTTACCTAGGATAATGGAACCAAATAAGGATGGATTGGACCCGATCAATGTCCATTATGTAAAGTCAAGGAAGAAACAATTTCTAATCTTTTTGTTTCGTGCTCTTATGCAGGCACTGTCTATGGTCTAATAAAGGACAAGATCGGAGCCACGTCTTTTTGGAAGGGTGGAAGTCTCGAGGACAATGTCAAAAATGGGTATATGGACAAGTTGATATCCTCCTACTCGTGTCTACCTAGTATTCTGGTTAATAACTTATGGTGAGCACGTAACTCAACAGTGTTCAAGGATTCTCTAGTACCTCTATAAGTTACAACCGCATTAACTTTAAGCCAGGATTCAGAGTTCAAAGCAGAGCCCAAGGGATAGAAGCAAAGACGCCCAGTGATGCCTGAGATGGAATTTGGCACCCCATGGGGTTTTTTTGATGGGGCTTCTCAAGGACATCCTTCTATGTGTGGGGTGGGAGTGGTACTCTTCTTCAATCAATCTCACTATATACATATCAGGTATGCCCCAGGAAGAGGAACCAACAATAGGGCATAATTCATCGCTCTGTGGACTTTGTTGAATGTGGCAAAGGAGAAAGATCTACGCAAACTTCAAGTGATGGGAGATTCCAAGTTGGTAATTGAATGGGCTCAGGGCAGAGTCAATATACAAAATATTCACCTGTCAAATATATTAAGGGACATCAGGCTCACCTTTCAATATTTTGAATGGATGTCCTTGCACCACATCCTGAGGGAGCTAAACTCCAAAGCTAATGAACTGTCCAAGGATGCTCTGGAGATTCATAGTGGAACATATGTTTATTATGAGTATAAGGAAGGAGTGGAAGCAGAAACGGCGAAGGTTTGCTTCTAAATTTATGACTACACTATGTTGTTAGTATGTTTAGGCAGGAAGTAAAGGGAATTTTTGTTAATGTTTAAGCCATTATTATATTTCTTTGCATTTCAATAGATAACAATAGCATAAGATAGAATCA
>JZKD02S1349245.1:657864-678485 GCA_000966675.3 Picea glauca
AAAACTTCCTTAATATAGATAGCCAATACAATGCCAAGAGATAACTCAAACAAGTACAGAATGTCCTCTCCCAAAGATGTGCCTCTCTCTCTCTCTCTCTTCTCCAACTGCAGCTTCAAAACTTGTCTCTCAATAAACATGTGAGTGTGTGACAAGTGAGGTGTTAGCCTCCTTATTTATACAAGACTGGCATGTGTGGGAGTGTCCTTTCACTGGTAGGGCCAACTTCTTCTCTTGGGGTTATAACCACCTTTATTATATTCCGGGGCCTCTTTGATATATTATGGGGCCGACTTCTCTTTCTACCTATTACAATTACATTATGACCAATCTGCAAAATGGGATTTAGTCCTTTTACAATAACCGACATGGTCAATCCACAATGGGGATTGATCCAATGAATAATATATCAAATAATAATAAGAATACACTATGCAGTTACATTATTTCAACACTCCCCCTTAACAAGAAGGGTATTCTACAGCGGCATTAGACGAGAGAGAGGCCTTTATTATCAACAACATCAGGAGGATAGCATCATAAATATCATCTTGGAACACTGACTGGCATATCTATAAATCATCAGAATTTTTATTCATCGTCATCATCGTCATTATCAAAGGAATGCAATCACCATCTGCATCAATATGTATTAGTAAAAAACTAATACATCATCATCATCATCACAGCACGAGATTGTCTCATCATAATACAGGACTGGATTTACGTCACAGCTATTAAGCTGGAAGCTCAGTACTCATCTTGCTTTAAATCAAAGCAATCAAGTTGGAAGCAAGATACTAGACTGGCTTTATGTCACAGCTTCTCAAGCTGGAAGCACAGTACTAGTCTCATCTCAACATCTTGCTTTACGTCACAACACTCAAGCTGGAAGAAAGATACTAGACTGGCTTTACGTCACAGCTTCTCAAGCTGGAAGCATAGTACTAGTCTCATCTCAACATCTTGCTTTACGTCACAACACTCAAGCTGGAAGAAAGATACTAGATTGGCTTTATGTCACAGCTTCTCAAGCTGGAAGCACAGTACTAGTCTCATCTCAACATCTTGCTTTACGTCACAGCACTCAAGATGGAAGCAAGATACTAGACTGGCTTTACGTCACAGCTTCTCAGGTTGGAAGCACAGTACTAGTCTCATCTCATCGTCTTACTTTGCGTCACAACACTCAAGCTAGAAGCAAGATACTAGATTGGCTTTATGTCACAGCTTCTCAACCTGGAAGCATAGTACTAGTCTCATCTCATCGTCTTTCTTTACATCACAACCATCAGGTTGGAAGCAAGATACTAGACTGGATTTACGTCACAGTTGTGAAGCCTCTCATCACATCGTCTTGCTTTACGTCACAACCATCAGGTTGGAAGCAAGATACTAGACTGGATTTACGTCACAACCATCAGGTTGGAAGCAAGATACTAGACTGGATTTACGTCACAGTTGTTAAGCCGAAAGCACAGTGCTAGTCTCATCACATATTCTTGCTTTACGTCACAGCAATGAAGCTGGAAGCAAGAGATGTCTTATCACAGAAACTACTCCCCCTTTCGAGGAAGGTCCTTTTGGACTATACCAAGCTTATCTCGAAAGTTCTCAAACTTTACACGAGATAGAGGCTTGGTCAACACATCGACAACCTGTTCATCCATGCTAACATACTAGAGCTTTAAGGCTCCTCTCTGCACCATGTCATGGATGTAATGATAATGAATCTCTATGTTCTTTGACCTGTCATGGAATACAGGATTCTCTATTATCTTTATGCATCTCTGGTTGTCACACAGGATAGTGGTTGCTTCCATCTCTAGGTCAAATAGGCCGGTCAACAACTTTCGAAGCCATATAGCTTCGCAGCTGGCAGAACATGCAACAATGTATTTTGCTTCCGTTGTGCTGAGAGAAATGTTGGATTGCTTCCTACTCTGCCACGAGATCATGGATGATCCCAAACTGAAACAACATCCTGAAGTGTTTTTTCTGTTAGAAACACTTCCTACCCAATCTGAATCAATGTACCCACTCAATGTGAAATCATGATCTCCTTCATAATTGAGACCATAATCTAATGTACCCTTAAGGTACCTCATCACATGTTTTGCAGCCACAAGGTGAACATGTCTAGGTTCTACCAGAAATTGACTCAAGGTGTTCACGACAAAACAAATATCTAGTCTAGTGTTCGTCAGGTACATCAGCGATCCAATAATCTGTCTATACAGTGTGGCATCAATCAATTTTGACGAAGTATCGACCAACAGCTTCAGCTTCATTTCCATGGGTGTATTCATGGGCTTTCACTCTAACATGTCGAATCTCTTCAAGATTTTGACTACATACTTCCCTTGGTTAAGGAATATCCTCTCTAGACTCTTCCATACCTCAAGACCTAAGAAATAGTGCATTAGGCCAAGGTCTTTCATTTCAAATTCTAAAGCGAGTCTCTTCTTACATTCAGTGATGAGCTTTTCTTCTCTAGTTAAGAATAAGTCATCCACATACAATAATAGTATTACTGGCTCATTGTTCATAACCTTGAAGTAGAGGTTAGAATTTGCTTTACTCTTGGTAAAGCCCAAGCTCGTCAAAAAGTTGTCTATCCGGCCATACCAAGCTCTAGGAGCTTTCTTCAATCCGTACAAGGCTTTCGTCAACTTGCAGACATGAGACTTCCTGTCTTCAACTTCAAATCCATGAGGTTTCTCTATATACACTTCCTCTTCGATAACACCATTTATAAAAGTTGTATTTACGTCCATCTGGTGTAACTTCCACTTCATCTTAGCTGCAAGGGCTATGATGGTTCTGCTCGAAGTGTATCTGACTATAGGCGCGAATATCTCTTCATAGTCAATGCCTTCTTTTTTAGAAAATCCACGAGCTACAAATCTTGCTTTATACTTCTCAATACTTCCATCAACAACATGTCTTATTTTTAAGAGCCATCTGGATGATACCACATCCTTGCTATTCGGTCTGGGAACTATTTCCCATACATCGTTCTTTATTATGGATTGGTATTCTTCTGTCATGGCATCTGCCCATTCTTTCTTCTGAATGGCTTCTTCAAAGCAGGTAGGCTCCTTTTCTAGGAGATCACACATCAAATCCATATAACTGGAGAATGGCTTAGGTTTATTCACATGTCTCGTGGTTCCTTTGGGAACACCATATTTCTCTCCATCTTGAATAAGCTCTCTAGCCCAAGCTGGCTTTATTTTATGGGATATTGTCATCTGAGGAGGTTCTAGAAACTCTACTACATCATGATCTTCTAGAATTTCCTCATCAGGGGAAGTTACGACTTCCCTCACTTGTTCAACAGCTCTGGGAACCTCCCTGACTGATTCTGCAACTCTGGGGATTACGGGTTCCTCTTCATATACCTCTTCAAGCTGGCATTTTCTCGATTTCTTGAGTGTTTCATCTTCATCAAAGGTCACATCCTTGTTGATCTCAATGTGGCGGTGACCTGGTATATAGATCCTGAAGGCCTTGGAGACCTCACAGTATCCCACAAATATTCCCTTCTTTCCTGAGGGTTCCAGCTTGTTTCTTTTCTCTTTCGGTATATGTATAAATACTAGGCAGCCAAATATTTTGAGATGGCTTACCTCTGGATTCTTTTCTGTGAACATCTCTTTCGGGGTCTTGAATCCAAGTGCACTATGGGACAATCGGTTTTGCACATATACGGCTGTCATTGTTGCTTCTGCCCATAAGAACACAGGAAGAACTTGATCGTGGATCATGGTCTTCTTCAATTATCGTTCGGTTCTTTCTTTCATCCATGCCGTTTTGTTGAGGATTATAGGGAGTAGTGAGTTCCCTCTTGATCCCAACATCTTTACAGAAGTTCATGAACTCTTTTGATGTGTATTCTCCTCCATTATCTGACCTGAGTATCTTGATCTTTCTTTCAGAAAGATTCTTTATCAAGGCTTTGAATTCCTTGAATTTGTTGAACACTTCATCTTTAAATTTCAAGAGATACAACCAGGTCTTACGATAATAATCATCAATAATTGATACATAATATACATACCCACTAATGGAGGATGATGGCATTGGGCCACACACATCTGAATGAATGAGTTCTAGGACTCCTTCTACTTTGTTGTCTCTCTTCGGAAAAGGGTTCTTGACGTTCTTCCCTTGTGCACATCCATCGCATACGCCTTCATGGTCAACCTTGAGTTCTGGTAAACCTGTGACTGCTTTGCATATGTATGGTAGTGCCTTGTAGTTAAGGTGAGCTAATCTTCTATGCCAAATTTCACATGGATTCTCAATGGCGTGGGTCATGGAAGCTTCTGAGTGACCCTTTAGCTTATACAAGCCACCTTCTTCTTTTCCAATGATGATTGTTTCTTTTAAGGTTTCTCCTTTAGCCCACATAAGAACTTCTCCATCTATAAAGGAAACTCTAAAGCCTTTTTTCTCTAAAGCTGATATGGAGAGTAGGTTCTTTGGTACATATAGTACGTCCTTCATCTTCATTGAATTTCCTGAATTAAGCTTGTAGTTTGATTCTCCCACTCCTTTGATGGGATATTGGTAATCATCTCCAAGTGTCACTTTCTGAGAAAACTTATTTTTTGAAATATAAGAGAGAATATCTCTTTGTCATGTCATGTGCTTGGAGGCACCGCTATCAATGAGCCAAGTGTCCTCTCCACCACTATCTTTGTTCTGGCACAAATCTTTTGGATGAATGCATCCCAAGGTATTGTGAGACCATTTAGGGCCGTCATTATAAGTTCATCTTCATCTATAGTATCTCCAATTGCTTCTAGTTGTTCTTTGAATTGGGATATTCTAGAGAAGTATTCTTGGATTGATTCTCCTTTCTCCATTCTTGTATTCTTGAGCTGAGTTCTAAGATTCATCTTCTGGTTTATGTTCTTTCCTTCATATAGTTTGTTTAGGGCATCAAACATTTCTTTCAGAGTCTTCTTTGACGACACATAGGGAATTAGGTGGTCTTTGATTGAATTTGCAATGATTCTTTTGGCCCTAATTGTGTCCTTTTGGTGCTTTGCTTTTTCTGCAGCATCAGCGGGCTCCGACACTTCTTCTTTGAAGAATCTTGCTAGGTCATTCTCTTCAAGAATGAGACCAATCCTATACTTCCAGGCACGGAAGTTTTCCACACCTTCTAGCTTGTCAACAAGCTTAACGCTTGTAGACATCTTTTACTTGAAGCTGGGAAAATGTCCAAAAATGAAAATGTTCAAAATCAAATTCTGAACTTATTAGGAGGTGCACTTTGCTGAGGTGAGTAGCCTGGTGTGCTTAGATATGAGAAAATCCAACTTTTACCCCTCCAAACTTGATCTGCGGATTTTTGGACTGGTGCTTCTGGTTTTCTGGTACCTCTGGTACTCTGGTACTTCTGGTACTTTTGGTTCTCTAGTTTTCTGGTACTTCTGTTACTTTTTGAAACTAGGGTTTCACTTTCTGCGAGATCCAGCCATTGAAAAGGTACGCTGAAGGTGCCAAAATGATCCTTGAGGGAGGGCGCACTTTTCTAGATGGTTTTAGGGCTAAAATACCTCACCAGCAAAAAGCCCTAATTTGCATGTACGACAACAGTGACGTTTTTCACTTTTCTCTTGTAAAAGATGTTCTCTTCAGCTTGGCTCTGATACCATGTTAATGTTTAAGCCATTATTATAGTTCTTTTCATTTCAATAGATAACGATAGCATAAGATAGAATCACTGAGAAATATACAATCACAAGAGACACATCATTTATCCTGGGAAACCCTCATGGGGAAGAAAACCCAACAAAACTTCCTTAATATAGATAGTCAATACAATGCCAAGAGATAACTCAAACAAGTACAGAATTTCCTCTCCAAAAGATGCGCCTCTCTCTCTCTCTCTTCTCCAACTGCAGCTCTGAAACTTGTCTCTCAATGAACAAGTGAGTGTGTGTCTAAGTGAGGCGCTAGCCTCCTTATTTATACAAGACTGGCACGTGTGGGAGTGTCCTTTCACTGGCAGGGACGACTTCTTCTCCCGAGTGGTTATAACCATCTTTACTATATTTTGGGGCCTCTTTGATATATTACGGGGCCAACTTCTCTTTCTGCCTATTAAAATTACATTATGACCAATCCGCAAAAGGGGATTTGGTCATTTTACAATAGCCGACATGATCAATCCACAATGGGGATTGATCCAATGAATAATATATCAAATAATAATAAGAATACACTTTGCAGTTACATTATTTCAACAATTTTAAAGTGTATAGCGGTTGTAAATAATTTTACATAAAATGTAAAAGAATGTAAAAGGTTTTTCTCAGTTTTGAGACAGGGTAAGTAAGACCAAGGATTTGGTCCAACAAGTTATAGTTTTGAGTGGGGGGCTATAAAGGCCATATGAACAAATGTATCATGTTGTATTCAACTTGAATACAATTGTTATTCAACTTGAATATAAGTGTTTTTTTTCCATGGAAAAAAAACACTTTAAATTTACAATAAAATTAACTCACTACATTTCACTAAAAAAACCTACTAACTAATTATGACATTGAAATGGAAAATTTTAAATTATAAATAATAATATTTACATGTAAATTATCTTCTTCATTGTGTGATTTTTAAATTTCAACCTTTCTTGTTAGTGTTCCATAGCCACTTTAAAGTAATTGTTTCACTAACTAAAACTTTCTACTATGTTTTACATTGCTTATGTAAATCATATGTATATGTAAGTCATTTCCTCATCTTTAATGATTTTCTAAATTCTTTCTATGTGTTTTCAATGTTGACATTAATTTATTTTTTTATTTTTAATGGTTAAATAAAAATATATAATAAAAATATATTGTATTTGTGTTGTAAATTATTACTTTTATGATTATAAGAAGATTATTTATATTTGTGTTAATAAATGTTTTTATTTTAGAAATAAGATTTTACTCAACGTGAAGGATTCACCATAGCATGTTTTGATGGGGTTGCCAACGTAGATGGGAATCTTTGTGGCGCAGGGGTATCTAAAATCCCATGGTTCCAATGTTACTAGATGGATTATGAATTGTGGACAAGGTACAAACACAAAAGCTGAGTTGTTGGGTGTCTAGGCATCACTGGCTGTAGCACACCACCTCTCATATTCAAAACTGCACATCCTTGGCGATTCAAAGGTAGTCATAAACTGGCTAAATAAAAGAGGCAGATTACAAGCTTGCGCCATAGAGGGTTGGAAGGGCAAAGTACTGGGCCTAATAAAAAAAAATCAGGATATAAGCTTCCATCATATCTACATGACACACAACATAGAGACTGACATACTATCGAAGAAATATTTTATGGAACCTGAAGGCAGGATCACCTTTTTCAGCTGGAAAATGGCAATGAGGGCAATAGAGAACACAACTCCCTTTTTTAGTCTTGCCTTTTGTTAGGGATTTGGTAGTTTTATTGCTTCCCTGTCATGTTTGAATCTATGTTCAAGTGCTTGTAAAATTTTGGCTACCCTTGTTGTTGTTTGTAGTGACTCAGTTCTATAGTCACACTTGGAAAGTTTTTGTGATCCTCGAGATGTAATAGTTATATTACTAATATAATGGAGAAATTTTTTTTTTGGAAAAAAGAAAGGTATAAAATTAGAAGATAAGGATAAATCTAGTACAAAGTTTATTTCCATAAAGTTTAAGCATCATGATGGGGATACATTCAATAATTATGTCTTCTTTTAATCTCCACTATCTAATGGTTAAGAACATGTGTTTCCTCTTTGTTACACATCAAAATTACTCACTCTGATAGTGTTGCAAGTGTCGTCATTACATGTGTTGTAAATGTCGCATCTTGTTTGCAAGTGTCACATCTTGACTACAAGTGTTGCAAGTGATAAAAAACATCATGCTGCCATCTTGTCCACGTCGTGCCTCTAACGACATCACAAAGACACTTAAGACACCCCAAAGACTAGTTTTGAAGAAGAGAAGTCACTTGACAGGGAGTACAAACCTTTTGACACTGAAAGAACCACTAAAAAATGAATTTTGGAGAGGAGCGCTCCCCTACCCACTGTCAGGGAGTGCTGGTGCTCCCTGAGCCTCTTTGGGGGAGTGTTTGAGCACCCTATGCACCCTTTTGGGGAAGCGCTACCCCTTTTTTTTGCAAATTTTAGGTTTGTTGAGGAAAATCAGGGAAGAATCCCTCAACTCCTGAAGGTAGTTGGATTCGAATATATGGTCAAGGCATGATCTTAGGGAAGATCCTCAACTAAAGGAGAGGAATCCTCAACTTATCCCAAAGATCTCTCAAGTGGTTGGACCTCTCCAAGGTTATATAAGGAGGACTTCTCATGGTGAAAGGTACATGGAAAAGATTGGAGATGTGAAACTTATGGTCTCATGAGTGAGATGTCATCAAAGTAATTAATGTAGATTACTTGAGCAAAGGGGTTGGACAAGGAGAACTGGAAGAAGTTGTTGCACCTTCATTCAAAGGATTGTAAGTATATTTACTTATTCTCATTAGTAATCAATGCTTGGCCTGTTTCTTTCAAACTTGTGCTTGCTCTATATGAGTTTGTCTTCAGTAGATGGATTTATATTTGAGATAATCTCAGTAGAGTAGGAAGTCCATTGTATCTTTGTTTGTCCTACAGGACCTATCATGGAGCTCAGGATTGAAGCTCAGCCAAGACTTTGCAAGGACAAACGTCGCTAATAAGGTACATATCTTTCTCCTTCTCTTTCATTCATTAGCTTGATTAGATATAAAAGGAAGTCAATGTCCATGTTAAGCACTTTTCTGTCTTGGCCTTAAGAGTCTATAGACCAAGAGGGAATCCACTTGTCTGTAGGGGGATTCACCTACAACAGAAATTGACGACTCCACTGAGGAGGAGCTCTGATTTTTGTTTCCATTCCCAGATCTTGTTTTGGCCCTTTTCCCACTGATTTTACCTTCTCCATATTTTCATTTTGATTCTTATATTTATTTGATTGCCTCTGTATGTCATCATGATCACCCTGATTGACTAAATTTCCTTGATTTTTTTAATTTTTGGGCTTTTTTCTGAGTTTTTGGAGCAGAGTGCTCCCCTCATGTTATTTTCAAAGCGCTAGCACTCCCCTTTAGCCTTACACAAAGTGTTGGAACACTCTAGTGTCCCTTACACCAGAGCGCTACCCTATTTTTGTGAGAAATTCTCCAGAATTTTCATCTTCTGAAGCTATTTTTTTGGTTTTTGCATTTGCTCAGGGTCTCATACTCTTAGTCCATCTTGGTATTGGCCTTTAATACTCTATTTTATAAGGATTGATCTCTTCTTGTTTGGGAATTTGACATTTTCTTTCCTTGCCTTGAAGTCACTCTTTGTCTTTGCTGACCTAGAGTTAACCTGTTGTTTTCTTCTCCTTTATCTGACTGAGTGAAAACTTTTGTGAGGAAATCCAAAGGTCTATGAACCTTTTCATTTGATCTTTGAGGTCAACTTTCCATCATTTCTCTTTTGTTTGAGGATTTTTGGTTCTTGTTTGCAATTTGGTTATCTTTGTCCTTCTTGTCTATTTCACGACAAGAGTGTATTTTTTGTTTTGTGTGAGGTTTGCTTCTGATTGTTTAATCCTGAAGTATGATTGACATTTAGAAGTCTTACATCTGATTACCATTCACATATAAACAAAATGACATATTTTAGTGATTGGTTTGGATATTAGAAGGCATTTATGAAATTTTTAGCATTACATTGGATTTGAGTGAGAAACAAATTGATTGAGGACATTGCATATTAGTGTTTGATAGTGAAAACAACTTTCTCTCTTTCCCTTAAATATCCATTCATCGAAAGACAAGACTGCTTATCATCTTCTTGTGCATTTTTTTTTGGGGGGGAATTGAGTCACCATACCATTAGTTTCATTGTCATACACCCTTTGAGTAAACAACAACCATAAAATCAACGCTAATTAAAAATTATCTAGAACATTTTTTTTTGAGGATCTTCCACCAACATTAGACTAGGATTAGCACTTTGGATTAGGCTGTGAGTACAACTCTCCAAAGTTTTCAAAACAAACATTAGCATCCTAAGATAGGGAGAGTCAAATACAATTTTCGTATAGGCTTTCTGGGATCCCCCTCTCACACAGGGGTTACGCACGAGGTCGCATTCGGGTGAGTTACAAAGATTATCCCTCCATAGTTCAACTGTTTGTAGTGGTTGAATCGTATATTGGGGGTCACTTGAGGGTATACCCACGATTATGTGTGGGAGCCTCTCGAGTTGATTTCGGACTTGTTATCCTACCCATACGTTCGAATCGGACTGTCGACTGTACCCGCCCAGGGGCTAACTGCAAATTGGTGTCCTTAGTTTCCATAATCCTTAGGTACTTACATGAGGTGATGGTGAAGGGAAGTCTCACTGTACCTGGAACAGACATTGGTCAAACTCACTTGGGCTCCTTGGAGGGTAAATCCATAATTACTGCGTGGAAGCTTGCACCAAGGTGAAAGTTCATTAAGCAGGTCGCCATTGTAACTATTCCACCATATCCTAGCCCCTTCTTGACTTGATCACGCGATGTTGGAATTCATCACCAACTAGTACGATCATCGAGAGAAGTTTTGTTTGCTTGGTTTTGATTCCTAGATTTATTAGCGTATGTTGTTTTTTTTTGTCAGTTGGCCTTAGATTTTCAGCGTGTACTGTTATTCTCCAAAATTGAGCCTGTAGATGATAAAGGTCTTCGTCGATCACGTAGGATGCAAGGGATGCCTCCGGAAGGCTACGAACCCTTACCTCCTCACCCTCCAGAAGACAACTACCGTGGAGAGGTAGAAAATCAATCTGACGCTGGGAGTGTTGTTAATCCTCCGTTAGACAATTCAGAAGGCGCTTTGGTTAGGGTTGATAATCCCACTCCTCGCACAACATATGTGTCGACAATTCCTCTCGAACCACTTTTTCTTCGTTTAGACTCCCTTGGGAACGTTATAGATGAAGAGGTCCCACAGTTACCTGTGAGAGATTTTACCGACACATATATGGGATCCACATAACCAACCTTTGGTGATGAGTATAGGACTCTTGTTCATCCCACCACTGTAGTAGATACAAATCTCACACCTGCTCGTTTTGTATGGAGGACTTCATCAGGACGTGATCTCTATTAGAATTTTGAATCCTTTCGACAACCCTTTAATCCTCATGACCCTCCTGTTGAAATTGGGCCATCTGGTCAAACTATGAATCACCCCATCGATCAGGTCATTAACCCTATTGTTGTGTCAGCACAAGTCTATCCTAATGTTGGACTCATCACCTCTACTCATTCCCAAGGCACTTCGATCCCTACCCCCACTTTTACAAACTTTCACTCTACAGCTCCACATGTTCCACACAATCCTGCTAGGACATCTTTTCACCCGAGAATGCAGACCCTTGCCAGCCAAATACAACCGAATGGAGGGAAACCACCATCTAGCGGACCTATCCCTCATGGAAGACCACCATCCTATGGTGGGCCTACCCCTCCCGGGGGACAACCCCCTTTTCATGTTCTTCCCAGAGGGAAATCTCCCTTTCCCAGTCATACCCCAGTCATTAATCCACCATTGGCAGGGGGGAAACCTTCGTCTGCTAGAAACCCTTCACAATCCTGGGGAGTATCTTCCAAAGGCACATTTACCCAACCCCATGTTGGGGGGCACTCATATCATAACCCACAAGGAGGAGTATCAAATTCTGCTCCTTCCGGACCGTCTTATGGACAAATTTATCCGGGCGGCATCCCAAACACCACCTGGAGTCCTCAAGGACAACAACCTTATCCTCCCCATGGGTCTTATGTGTATCCACCTCCGAGATCTACTCCTTATCCTCCTCAAGGGCACAATGTTCATCCTCTTTCTAGGCAAGCAAATCACCTGGATTATAATGCTCAAAACCCGACAGGTTATGCAAATGTTTCTCAGCCATCATCGAATCCTATTTATCTTGGTCAACAACAACCGTATGTAGGAGGACCTACTGGTTACAACTATCCACCTAACCCAGTTTATGGTCCTACCAGTGTTCCTATGCCACACCAGTATCATCCGCAAATTAACCGACAACTACCTTTCCTTGCGACTCTAGATCTCCCAGACTTGTCTCGGTTAACTAATGATCCTATTTTTCATTCACTGGTTTGGCCAGTTATTCCAGCTAAACTTCCTTCCGATATTCTGAAATTTGACGGAAAATATGGAGAAGATCCAAATAACCATGTGATGACTTTCCATTTGTGGTGTTCATCAAACTCCCTCATGGATGATTCTATACGTTTGTGTATTTTCCAACGAACACTTACGGGCTCAGCAACAAAGTGGTATATTGAACTACCACGTGCTTCTTTCCATGATTTCAACTCCCTTGTCATGTCTTTCCTCACGCATTTTCAACTACCTATTCGCTATGATACGGGTACTGAACTCTTGACCTCCCTTCGTCAAACTGACTTCATGCATATCTCTGACCATATTCATGAGTGGAGACGACGACGAAAGATGATCAAGGTAATCATTCCTGACATATTATTGGCAAAATGGTTTACTAAATCACTTTTACCCCCGATCGCTCGCGATGTTGCTATGGGTGGCACGGTCATCGAGGAAGAAACCATTGCTCGGGCTCAGTACTTAGATTTGGTTTATTCACAATCTGGTACTCTATATGATTTGCTTCCAAATGTTGCTCGAGCTAATACCAATCCATCCAAGTCGTCATCCTCGTCTCATTCGGACGGTAATATTGGTTCCATCAAAACTCAATCTACTTCCCAATCGAACACACTCTCCCCTACCTCCCCCCAAACTTAGATCTCTAAGGTGAATGCAGTTCAATCTGCCCCTTCACAACAATACGGAGGTAAGAAGAAGACAAAAAATAAATCAAAAAATACTAATAACAATGAACAACCAAAAAATCAAGCTCAAACACCTGCTACCGAAAAGCAACCACAACGAAAACTGAAATTCCCGTGTATCATTTGTGGTAACAATCACTACACTCGAGACTGTCCACATCGTAATGAAGTGGCCAAACTTTTCCAGGGAAATTCGCAACCCATTGTACTTACTCAACCTTTTCCACAACAACAATCCATGGTTGCTCAAACCCCCTCTCCCGGGGGCAGTTCTAGCCATCCTCGTGTTGAGGCCTCAACGAGTGCACATATTTGTATGTTTAATGGGATTAATTTGACCACTTTCACTAAGACATACGACACACCAGGTAACCCTGACAAAGGAAAAATCACTAACGGTACCAGTACTTTACCAAATCCATCATCGTCCTCCGTTAGTCCCCCATCGGTTAATCCTCTGTCTGGACCGCTTCAGATTGAGAAACCTATGTTCGACTCTATCTTACGCCCTCTTAAGAGCAATATCCGTAAATCTACCTTTAATCCTAGTTCACGTGTCACCCAGAACTACAACATTGTTGAAGATTTGGCGTAAACACCGTGTGTTATGTCTGCGTTAGAAGTTCTACAACACTGCCCCAATCAATGTAGAATGCTCTTGGCCGCTATTGACGTTGTTGATCTCGAGTCGTCCAACCATATCATGTTTAACCTGGACAATTATGCGTCTCGAGTCTTCCACCAACTTGCTTTCCAAGTTGATGTTGTTGTTCACAATCAACAAATCCACCAAACTATTCTGGATGAGGGAGCCTCAACTTATGTCATGTCTTTAGCATGGTGGAAAGGTTTAAAATCACCCACAATTAACAAATCCCCAACGATGTTACACGCCTTCGATAGGCGAGGTTTTAATCCCCACGGGCTTTTATAATCCCTACCCATCCAATTGGGTGGCAAAACTGTCACTGTTGATGTCGAGGTGGTTGATGCTCCCCTCGATTACAACTTGTTACTTGGAAGAAGTTGGTTTTATACTATGAATTTCGTTGCCTCATCGATCTTTCGATGTGTACAATTTCCTCATTAGGGAAAAATTGTCACTATTAATCAGTTAGATTTATACACGACCGATGCTCGCGCTCCTGCTACCAACAACATTCCTTTCTTGGGAGACCACAAGATCACGTATGAAAGCGTTGGTGTTGGCTTACTGAAAGATTCTAGCCTTATGGGTACCTTCCCTACACCACTTCCACCGACTACACACCATATTGCCACCGTCGATATGATTTCGACCACGGCTTATCAATATTTGGAATCATCTAACCCTTGGATTGTATATAGTCCATTGGAATTCGATGCACTAGGTGACACTGTGCCACTTAGTCCAGTCGAAACATCATGCGTTTCTATCCAATCCGCTTCTCCCTCGTCGGATGACCAACATCTATTGGCACCCGACAGTTACTCGATGCCATCACGGTTAAGTTCCTTGTCGTCTGCGATCGACTACATTTCCCCATTTTTTCCCTCGGATGAATCTATTATGGAAATGTTGAGCATTGACGAGCTACCTCGGGATGATAACCATCATCGATCCTCTTTTCTTTCCCCTCGTGAAGAAGTTCTGGAAGATATACACTCTATCTCCCCTCCTGATGTCGATTTTCTATCGTCTCCCATGCCTTCAACTTCCGATGATTTGGATTCGGTAGTTGACATGGTGATCTCTTCGGTAGGGTTATTGGAGCCTGATCTCCTTACCCCTGACAAGACCCTCGACATGTGCCCCTTCCAGAGTGTTTTTCTTCCATCCAATGAAGATCTCTTGGAAGCCATGATCGATTTTTGTCCCTTGACATGGTGTCCTTCCAGGACGTTATTTTCTTGGCAGCCATGATCAAGAAGAGTCCACGAGCACAATTTCTCTTCTCTATGGCAAGCTCGTTAAAAAATGAAATAGAGGCCTTGAGCATAGTTTTCTTCTCTGTAGAAAGCTCGTTAAAAAATGAAACAACAATATGGGGATTGCACACGAAACCCTGAGCATAGTTATTTTTCCTGTGTCAAGCTCATTAAAAAATGAAACAGTTACGTCTCTTGAACCTTCATTTCATCCACTCTTATCCTTTTTCTCCATCTAGTAGAGAAATTGGTGACAACCTCAAAGTTGATGAATGATTTGAAGCTTGGAGGGCATGTCTCCAGCCTTTGATGATCATTTTGGAGTTAATCCCCCAACTTTCAAGCTAGGGGCATACCGAGATTAGTCTTTGTTCTTTCTCATGCTCGTAAATACATGAGAATGCAACCGAGCAACCTTTTATCTCTTTTTCGGGCTCGCATGGTTACACGAAAAAGGAACCCCTTGGAGTCATCTTTAAGCTCTTTTCAAACTCTCTAAACATGAAAAGATTGTCAAGTGATCTTGCTTCCTTTCCCACTCGTTAAAAGGTTTGAAAGGGTGTCTTTCGAGTGATAATTTATCTCTTTTTCGGCCTCGCGAGACTAACATTATGAAAAAGGACAACATTGGAGTCGTCTTTAAGTTGTTTCCAGACTCTCTAAATATGAAAAACCACCGAGTTTACCTTCTCTGGACTCGTTAAACAATCATACATTGAAGGGCCCATACGGGACCGAACTCTTACTTCTTCCAGTTCACAAAACAAAGGAAGAGGGACTTACCGAAGGTGAGTTATATCGAGCATGTGTTACCCTCCTCGAGCTCGTTAAATTAAAAAGAGGTACTCGTCTATCTGGATGGGGGAAAAATTGAAGGAAGCAAGCCAAGCAGTTTTTGAGAACACTACCAGTAGCCCTTACAGTCGCCATTGAACACGACACTTTGTCTTTGCACGCATTTTAATCCGCTGAACCTCTACACTGAGCCAATCCTCTGAGTTTCTTTTACTCCTTTGGGTCACCTGACGAAAGTCATAGCATCCACTGCATTATCGTGTTTTGGTCCATGTCAAGTTTATGTTGTTGTGCCTCAGTGTTCAAGAGAAGTATCTGCCTCGAGAGTCAGCCGTCACAAATATCATGTTTCAATACCCATGTCAGTCCATGTTCATGTGATCTACCAATTACATCTCTGTGTACGTTTCATGCCGTTGATGGGGGATACATCAAGGCCCTCCCTCGACGAGTTTGTTCCTGTTGACTTCAGCACATTATTTAGGAACTAGACTTAGAAACCAGTTAGTACCTTGGGACCTGCATGCCTCAATGGCATGCCTCCTCACGTCCGACAGTGGGTTTCATCATTGACCTCTGATCAGATGATTCCACGGATGTTCGACTTAAGATTATCCATTCACATTTGTTTGAATGTACTAGAGTACCTTGGGAACCATTGACATCAATGGTGATTTCCCTCGCGCTTGTTAACAATTCACATCATTGACCGATTATCAAGTGGTTTCTTCCATGTTCGACATCAGGACATTTATTCACATGGTTAGATTCGTACTACATCGGGATTGGTAAGAAGACCCTGGGTTGAGTTTTCACTCTTATGTATACTTTGCCCAGGTTGCGAAGGAGTTCTTTTGAACTATGACACATATATTGTTACATAGATCCACTTTGTATTGGTCCTTGGCTATGTCTTGTCATCTCGTAGATCCACTCTGTAATCTTCGTGGCTACGATCAGTTCAGGTCATAGAAGTATAGATCCACATTGTATCTACAATGGCTATACCATTTTGTCAATATAATTATGGATCCGCAGTGTATTTTATGGCGGCCATACCTAAAAAGTCTTTATCACTCAAGCATAAGTATGTCTGCCTTGGGTTTTGAAACATGTCATAATATTTGTTTGATAGTTGTGTGCAGCTTTTTTTGGTTTCTCTGCATCCATACCCTTGCTCGAAAAATTCTACAAAGTACTTCAGTCATCATCGTCTTCTAACTTCGTACTTTGGGGGGCAATCTGTTACACATCAAAATTACTCACTCTGATAGTGTCGCAAGTGTCGTCATTACAGGTGTTGTAAGTGTCGCATCTTATCCGCAAGTGTCACATCTTGACTACAAGTGTTGCAAGTGTAAAAAAATATCATACTGCCATCTTGCCCATGTTGTGCCTCTAACGACATCACAAAGACACTTAAGACACCCCAAAGACTAGTTTTGAAGAAGAGACGTCACTTGACAGGGAGTACAAACCTTTTGACACTGAAAGAACCACTAAAAAATGAATTTTGGAGAGGAGCGCTCCCCTACCCACTGCCAGGGAGTGTTGGCACTCCCTGAGCCTCTTTGGGGGAGTGTTTGAGTGCCCTGTGCACCCTTTTGGGGGAGCGCTACCCTTTTTTTAGCAAATTTTGGGTTTGATGAGGCAAATCAGGGAAGAATCCCTCAACTCCTTAAGGTAGTTGGATTCGAATAGATGGTCAAGGCATGATCTTAGGGAAGATCCTCAACTAAAGGAGAGGAATCATCAACTTATCCCGAAGATCTCTCAAGTGGTTGGACCTCTCCAAGGTTATATAAGGAGGCCTTCTCATGGTGAAAGGTACATGGAAAAGATTGGAGATGTGAAACTTATGGTCTCATGAGTGAGATGTCGTCAAAACAATCAGTGTAGATTACTTGAGCAAAGGGGTTGGACAAGGAGAACTGGAAGAAGTTGTTGCACCTTCATTCAAAGGATTGTAAGTATCTTTACTTGTTCTCATTAATAATCAATGCTTGGCTTGTTTCTTTCAAACTTGTGCTTGTTCTATACGAGTTTGTCTGCAGTAGATGGATTTATATTTGAGCTAATCTCAGTAGAGTAGGAAGTCCATTATATCTTTTTTTGTCTTATAGGACCTATCAGGGAGCTCAGAATCGAAGCTCAACCATGACTTTGCAAGGGCAAACGTCGCTAATAAGGTACATATCTTTCTCCTTATCTTTCATTCATTAGCTTGATTAGATCTAAAAGGAATTTAGTGTCCATGTTAAGCACTTTTCTGTCTTGGCCTTAGGAGTCTATAGACCAAGAGGAAATCCACTTGTCCGCGGGGGGATTCACCTACAACACTCTTAAGAGGTCACAAGTTCAAATCGAGAGGGGGGTAGGGTATGTATACCTCCGTAGACTTTACCAGTCAAATCATTGGGCGGAGGGGGGTCCCTTGTCCCACAAACAAGGGGGTCTCATACACCAATTTGGTGTGACTTGGCCATGACCTTAAAAATAGATTATTATTGTTATTATTTAATAATTTAGTTGTTCAACTACTGATGTGTTAGTAATACTTACTCTACTCAAATGTAATGTTACGACACCATCTATTGTTACTAATGTTGATTGACTAATAATGCTTACTCGAGTGAAACATAACGTTACAATTTTTTGGAACCTTCAATATATTTATACTTAATAATTTTTTTGTGAAATTTTAATTGAAAAAATTCTTAAATTAATAATTCCAATTTTACATACTAGGAAGTATTTAGAAATAAGGATTAAAGTTTACACTAAACTCAATCGAGTATTGAATTTTACATATTGGAAAGTATTTAGAAAAAATAAGAGTTGAAATCATTGAGTTTTACATATTTGGCAGTAAAAAAAGAAAGATTAAACTTTATATTGAATTTAAAGAAATTAAAAATATTAATTACTAATTACAATATTCATTAAATATAATCTTTTTATTAATTACAATATTCATTAAATATAATTTTTAGAGTAAGAACATAATGATGTTCAAGGTAAGCTTCAATCGATCACTCTTTTGGTCTCGAAAGACATAATCAAATCATTATTTCAACATTTCAAAAATCTTACTTTCTCTCATTCCTCTTGGGAATTGCTATCCAAATCAACTTTAAAAAAAAGGTAGGAGTTCTCTCCTTTAACCACTCACTGAATGGTCATGAGGGACCCACACTTGCTATTAAAATTTTCCAGGACCGGAGGATCTGGATTGATGGCAGCCTTCAATATTTTTTTATTATATCATTAATTCTAGCAACAACAATCTCATGATATTTCATTTAATTTCTGATATTACTTTACATTTTCAAATGACTTGAGGCACCTATTGTATCTTTACTCTTCATTCTATTGATCATCCACCAATTTTGTGACTATGTGATCAATATAGGTGAATGATGTAATTTTACTAATATAATTTGATGCAAGAACACATTATATTTCAAATATAATTAAGCAATTTTTCCATTTGATATAAGAACACATTATATTTCAAATATAATTAAACAATTTTTTCGACTAAAAAAAGAACACAATAATATGTCAAGTAGAATTTATTTTGAATCTAAATTGTGTCAACTTTATGTCCAAACAAAAATCATCATAACCTCACAAAAGGAAAAACAATAAACTTTTATTGTGACAAGATTTGAAGATGGATTGACTCCTATAACGTTCCATCTTTGTAAAGAGGTAATAGCGACCCTACTATTATTACGATTTTAATGACAACTTTTCTTCTAATAATTTCATATTTAAAGAATTAAAAAATATATATAATTAAAAAACTTTAAAAAGAAAAGAAATGAATCAAATTATAAAAAAAAAAAACCTAAATCTTGGAATATCATAATATTGGAATATCATAGTATCATAACCATGATAAAGCGAATGTTCATGTAAAGTATTCCATAATAACTAAACAATAGACAATTTGGATCTGCATAATTGGTAGAAAAGGAAAATTAAACCTTAAGTAAAAAATTACTACTTTTACTTTTCAAACCCGGGTAAGAGTAAGTTAAAAAAACGTCAACCAATTAGGTTAGGTAATGTTTTTTAATAAATAACTATTAAAACTTTAGAAATACTTAAAATAATTTTCAAACCTTAGGTTTGATTCTATTAAAAATTGTAACTCCGAAGGATTAATTGTGAAGGTATATTTTATCGAGGGCAATAAAATTGTTAAAATGTTTTTATTTATAAAAAAAATTCATATTGTAAGAGAAATTTAAAAGTTATAAATGTTTTTAGTAATGTTATAAAAAATTGTAACCTTACAGCTCGGGTAATAAAATTGTTAAGAAGTTTTTATTTATAAATAGGATTATAATGAAATAGAAATTTAAAAGTTAAAGAGATTATAGATGTTTTTATTAATTTTATATAATAAAATTGTGATTTTAGAGCATAAAATGCGAAAGTACATTTTATTGAGATGAAGAAAATTGTTAGAAAATGTATACTTTAAAAAGTGTTATAAGGTAAAAAGTATTATAATGTGCAGAAGATTTAATAGTTGAAAATAGTATAGATGTTTTTATTAATTTTTTATTTTTAATCCATTTAATAGTTGAAAATAGTATAGATGTTTTTATTAATTTTTAATTTTTAATCTTATTAATTTGTAGATAATAAGATTATAAATATTAAAATATTAAACTAATAAAATTCAATTATTATTTTAAAATGTTGATTTAATTTCAAAATGAAATATAAATAAATAAAAGTAAAAAAAAATTATATATTATTTTATTTTATTTTTTAAATGATGATGATGATGATGATTAACGTCCACTAAGACCTAATTGGTCTATCAGACCTTAAGAAGGTAAGTGATTACTTGTGATTCTTTGGACTTTTGTTTCTAGGCTTGAAAAGCATTAAGAGAAGCTTTCCAAGATCACCATACTTTTGTTGAGTTAAGAGGTTAGGAAGGTTGGTAGTGTGATCAATATTTTGAAAATGAGATCTAATATGGGTATA
>JZKD02S1349245.1:685832-707112 GCA_000966675.3 Picea glauca
AACAATTAATTTCAGAAATTTAAAAGTTAAAATATTATAAATGTTTTTTTTTAATTAATTTTTAAAAATAATTATTTCAAATTTTTGTTAATTTATAGATAAAAAATATATTTTTAAAATTAAAAACAAATATTTTTTAATATTTATTAATTCAAAAATGTTAATTTAATTTGATAAAATTTGATAAAAAACATAAAATTTCTATTTACAATTTAGATTAAAATTTTAAATTATTTGAAAATTTAAGAAGAATGCCTTCAAAGATTTTGTAAAGTTAAAAGATATATAATATAAGTTCAATTTTGAATGATTCTTAAAGTCTGTAATATAAAGGAAGTGAAATGTAACTTAAATTATACTTTAATCCAGGTTAGAGGCCGAAAGAGAAAAGGTGGAAAGTATTTTATGTAGAGATTTATAAAAAAAAAGAGTTTTATATTATACTATGTTTATAATTAAGGAGTTTAATTTATGTTTATTATTTTTTATGATAAGTTTTAATTTGTATATGATTTTGATTTTCTTTGTTTGTGGGAATTTTTTTAATGAGATTAGTGTATAGAAGTAATGATTTGGTTGGTTATCTTTGATTATTTAATCGAATTCAAATGATGATGATGGATGTTCATTGTTATGGTATTTTATGACTTTTATGTGATTCGAGGAAGTTTAAGTATTTTTTTTGGTTTGTTTTTAGTTTAGATTTTTATCTTTACATTACTCTGATTGTAATTGATTTTTGGATTATTGTTAATCTTTTATAATAAATTATGATTTTTTTTTTAATTCTTAATTTATCATTATTATATGTTATTTGTTTTTTTATTAATAGTTTGTAGTGGGGTTATAATGCTTTACAACATCTGAGTTTTTTTAGGAAGATTAAACATTTTAAGTTTTTATTTTTTTTTAATTAGTTATTTTTAAAATTTGATTGAAAAATCTTTATTAAAATTACAATTTTGGATTAGATGAAATTAATATTTTTAATAGAAAATAGATTCATCACACATCTCTTTATTATAATTAAATTGTGCAATGTTAACATATCATATTTACAATATCATTCATCCAAAACTATTCTTGATGAATCTCAAGTTAAAAGTATTGATTTTCCTTCTAAAAACCAATTTATAATACTTTTAGATTATGACTTTTTTTTTAAATGGTCTTAAAAAAAAATCATTATCTCTCCAATTATGTTATAAATGATGCCTTATTACAAAATACTCATCCTTTATACTACTCTACAAACAAAGGAATAAATGTTTGTGACATAACTACTAAACACTTCTTCAATTCGTCAAATTCACATAACTCCACAAGTTAAAGGAGCATGTAGTGCTTGTTTCATTTGTGAAGAGTATAAATATTAGGTGTCTACATCTTAGCTTTAAGTTAAAGTAAGGAGCATGTAGTGCTTGTTTGATTTGCGAAGAGTATAAATATTAGTTGTCTACATCTTAGCTTATTGAGATGATTTTATATAATTAGATCTTTAAATTTTTTGACAAATGTTTATGGTTGTTAGAGTGTAGCGAGGAAGCAAGATAATTAGCTAATAAATTAAGGTTTTGTTGGAATTTGATGAGTTAAATATATTCCAAAACATTACAAAATTGGATGAAATGGAGGTTACCACTATCATAAAACTTGAGAAAACCAGAAATATAATCTTAACAACTAGATTTCACTATTTGAACAATGTGAAACCAATATTTACTAGATTTCAGTAGAAAAAACATTAGAAAGAGGCATTGAAGGAGGCACATTTTGTTAGCATTTTATCATACTTACGTGGTTCACTGATAAATCAATGGGAGTTTATCGTTATCGACTCATGTTTGATTCATAGTGTTAAGTTATGCGCATGTGGAAAATCCCCACAGGGACACATTCTAGTGGCTTCGTACTTGCTCCAACCACACAAATATTTGGAATGTTGTTAAAAGCCATTGTAGATCCATTTGGACCTTGGATCTATCAAGTGCAGAGAGGGATCAAGTCTCTTACTGTGTAAACATTTTGAGGGTGCAAAAACTTATGGAAATTTTTGCATTACAAGGGATTTGATAGGTTTGAGGCTTTATGGATCTAATTTAGTTATTAAATGACATAGCGTGCCTAGGGGGATAATATGGGGAACATAGGGAGGTACCTAAGGGAGATAATGATAGATAAGTGGGATAATGTGAAATCAATAATCGTAAGAAGACTTACTAGAAGGTTCAACCTACTGGAAGGTTCCTTCATTAAAAAGTTTCAAGGAGGTTAGATAAAATTATATAAAGAGTAAAAACAATGTAATGGAGGTATTGTAAAATATATGGGTAACCTAGGTACACTGCAAAGGATAAAGTATCATATTAAGGTCCACTTAAAGCCATTTGACTTGTTGAACATGTGTTGAGTCTCTTTGATGACAAAAGGAAAACAACTTCAAGAGGTCAAATACCTTCCCTTACATGCACATAAGGACTCTACACTAACTGATGTTTAAACCCCACAAAAAATACAAGTGATTGTTGTTAAAAACTATGGTTAATACATCTTAACTTTGGATCTATCAAGCGCCAAGAGGGATCAAATCTGTCAAGGTGCAAAAGCTTATGGAAAGGTAGTGAATAACCCTTGTTCTCTATGTGTGTACATTGACAATAGTGACACTTTGCCTCGATTGAGGATGACGGTGTTAATATTGGTATGACACTTCCCTTTAAGGGGTGGTGTTAAGTTGATTGGATACTCTACCATGAAGACATGGAACAATATTCTACAAGTCTCATGTTTCCACCTCAAAAATTTTGATAAATTAAAGATTATGCTAAATTTAAGCTAGTTATTAAAAGATAAAGTATCATATCAAAATCCACTTAAACGAAATAGTTTGTGTTAGTTTTATAATAACAAAAAAACCAACTTCAATTGATCAAACACCTTCTTTTAAGGACTTTATACCCATTAAATTTAAACCTAAATTATTTAGGTAACGACACCCATCTCGACCACTAAAACTCAAACTAACATGATACCAAAAATTACATGAAACAACTCATCTCCACAACAAAAGAAACCAGAGACCATGGCGTAATCCCTAAAAAATCGATGGAGGCATGAAAAATCCAAAATATCCGATGCATCCTCCCCAAGCCACCCAACAGAAAATATAGTGTGTGAGAGTGTTTGTAGCGTGCACGCTATCTTGACCATTATGCCTGATATGTTTGGGAAATATTACATCATCCGCCGTCCCCCGACCCCATGACGTTGACCTCTCAATAAATTAATCCCAAACTTCCAACCCAACATTTAACCCGACCCCTAACGTCCGATTAACCACTCCTCATTTCCTCCATAAATCCGTTGTCCAACATTATCATTTCCATCCACATGTAATTGCTCAACAATGGATTCGTCCACTCTGTTGTTTTCGGCTTTCTGTATTTTCTCTGTTATCTGCCTTTCATCGGCCATAAGGCCCGATGATGATCTTATCCGTCAAGTGACGGACGAAGTAGTTTCAGATCCACAGATCCTGGACGCTCGGAGCGCTCTGTTCAACGCCGAAGTGCACTTCAGGCACTTCATCAGGCGCTACGGTAAGAAGTACTCGGGGCCGGAAGAGCACGAGCACCGCTTCGGTGTCTTCAAGAGCAATCTTCTAAGAGCCTTGGAGCACCAGAAGCTCGACCCCCGTGCCTCCCATGGCGTCACCAAGTTCTCAGATTTGACACAAGAGGAGTTCCGACACCAATATCTGGGGCTCAGGGCACCGCCTCTTCGAGACGCCAACGATGCCCCGATTTTGCCCACCAACGATCTGCCGGAGGACTTCGATTGGAGAGAGAAGGGAGCCGTGACGGAGGTCAAGAATCAGGTTTGTGTTTGGGGTCTCTGTGATGTTTTTTTGTTTTTATCTTTGACTGTGATTTTGACGGTTTGGGAATCTTTTTCTTTTTGGCAGGGATCGTGCGGTTCCTGCTGGGCTTTCAGCACAACCGGGGCGCTGGAGGGCGCGAATTTCCTGAAGACAGGAGAGCTGGTGAGCCTGAGCGAGCAACAATTGGTGGACTGTGATCACGAGGTCAGTTGCTTCTTTTTATTTTTTGGGCGGGTTATCCGTTTTGTAATTGTGGCTTGTTTGTATTCGAAGATATACTTCTGGAGGTGTCAGTTGCTAAATTTAGCTGGTCTGTCATTCCGCTTAATTTGGGGAAATGGAATTCTTATAGTTTAGCTGTATGTCAGGCGATGATTGGTTTCTGCGATTGGTGGTTTGAATGGTTGGGATGGGGATATGCTTCTGGTGGTGTCAGTTGCTAATTTTAGCGGGTCTTTATTTCCGCTTAATTCGGGGAAAACGGAATTCTTGTGTTTTGGCTGTATGTGAGGCCATGATTGGTGGTTTGAATGGTTGGGATGGGGAGTTAGTTGCAAGAGGACACTTTGCACTAATCAAGCGATAGGAATGAACCCATGGTCGGGGTAGAAAATCATTTGTAAGTGGACACTTTTCACCAAACGTAGGGACAGGGTTATATATGAGCTTATCCCATCAATGAACCCCAGGACCTAAGGGTGTAGGACCTACCCTACCTTAAGGTCAAACAAAGGCAGACTAATAATGGACCCCGGGACCTAAGGGTGTAGGACCTACCCTACCTTAAGGTCAAACAAAGGCAGACTAATAATGGACCCCGGGACCTAAGGGTGCAGGACCTACCCTACCTTAAGGCTACCTTAAGGTCAAACAAAGGCAGACTAATAGGCTAAAAACAATTTTAGCTTTGTTGTCTTTGGGCTTTAATTTTTTACTGCACTACATAATTGGGATTCCATTTAGTTTAAATGCRGGTGTGATGGTATTTATTATGAAAATCTTGTTTCTAATTTATGCTTTTAGGTTTATTTTTGTTAATTTGAATTAGGTTTATTTTTGTTAACTTGTTTTGATGGGGTTTATTTTTGTTAATTTGTTTTAGGTTTATTTTTGTTAACTTGTTCTAGGTTTATTTTTGTTAACTTGTTTTGGTGGAGTAGTTTACTGAGAAAATGGTATYTYTRTTTTTGCAYTGATTGYATTTAGAGTAGCAAGGTGCTTTACAGCTCAGTGTATGAGGRAGATGTTGARATGTTAACCTTATATTAGATAAGACTATATTTAAAAAACTACAGTAATAAAAATAAAGTAGAYYCAATTAAGAAAAACAATTACAATAACARTGTAAAWTTTGATATRGAATAAAAYAATAAAAAAATTACATCTTAACAAAATTGAATTCTTCTTTGTGYTTRATAAATTTAGCTTTAAGATAAGTCTACACTGATTAATAATTCATAAGCTTTTTAGAATTTGAGATTTTGATATGTTAAAAGTTAGCTCAACCTTTTTAGTGAAATTTTGAATATTTTCTATTTTTATTTGTCATTTTTTTTTTTTTTATGAGAAACCTTTTAAGGTCGCTAGTAGTGGGCTTTCAAATCTCAATTAGTAAATGGGCTTTAATCTTTTGGTGCAACACACCACAAAGGGGATTCCCTTCAGCTTAGATGTTACGTCTGAAGATATTATTATACAAAATTGTTYTAAATTTGCAGTTAGCTCATCCATCTTCCACATGCTCTGTGGGGAATAACTTGCGAATTTAACTTAAATTTGTCAATTACTCGAATTAWTTAAAAAAATTGCAGTTAGCTCATCCATMTTCCACATGCTCTGTGTGATGTGGGAGATAACTTGCGAATTTAACTTAAATTTGTCAATTACTCGAATTATTTAAAAAAATTGCAGTTAGCTCATCCATCTTCCACATGCTCTGGGGAATAACTTGCAAATTTAGCTTAAATTTGTCAATTACTCGAATTATTAAAAAAAATTGTCAACGTTTTTGGATGAGTTTGRGTAATTTCAACTTTATTTTTGGATAAWTTTTTGAGCATTTTCAACCTTTTTATTTGCGGAGTTTTTCAATGAGATTTTTGGACKGTTAGTTTTTGTCTAWTTGTTTATAAAACCAGGAATTTTRACATYWAAATTTATTGATTATTTTAATTATTTTAATGATGGTACAAAATGYCTAGTGGCAGATCTAGATCGCCATTATCATYCAGTGAAAAATCTGCKTAATGACCCTGCTGAATCCTTGGTTCRATGGTCTTTTTTTGTCAAGGAATCTGTCTTCTCTCTTTTTCTTTAGTCTTTCTGASATTGTTATTTACCTATTTMTTAATTCTGTTTTTTAATKTTTTCARTCTAGAAACAAGTGAAGTTGGTGGAAAAGGTACCGGGAAAGGCTTCTGGGATTCATAAATTTCTGGAAGTTTGYTGTACCTGTTTCTSGAAGCTCGTTTCCTGTCGTTCCCCGCTTYTGGTTATTGATACTTGTGGGCACATAGGACTATTTGTGTTTTCAGAGTCTGCAGAAACATCATTTGTTTTCTGTTATGTTTGTTTTGATGGTGTTTTATAAGGGAGGATCCTGCMGACTTSGTCCGTGGTCACATCGTGTTGTTTTTTACTCGGGTGTTTTAAATTTCGTCAACCCTTGTTGCTGAWAAATTCATTGAGTTTAGCGGGCAGTTGAGGTCTCYGATATATTKTTTTAGAACTGTCATCCTTTCCAAGACCCGAAGCATAACTTTCCTGTTTTTATTTTGAAATATTTACGAAAATCCATAGTTGTATTATGTATATGGTGAACGCTAATATTCGCTGCTTAGTTTTGTTTCTATCCCTTATCAGATGGGGTCTTTTATAGTCTTGTAGGAAGTATTTACCCCTTAATTAAGACCTTCCAATCAAGGCCTTCTGAAACCAAGTACCCAAACCATGAAAAGAAAACCTTTCAAAGCTTAGAAGATGCCCCCAGTAACCCAGCCAGCAGACGCGAAGCCTCTTGAAACCGGGGTGAACGGTATAATGGATTTCCAAATGTTCAGCTCTCGA
The DNA here is from genome assembly GCA_000966675.3 of Picea glauca. Taxonomy (NCBI): domain Eukaryota; kingdom Viridiplantae; phylum Streptophyta; class Pinopsida; order Pinales; family Pinaceae; genus Picea; species Picea glauca. The sequence continues at coordinate 692,779 of JZKD02S1349245.1, forward strand.
AATTGATATTTCCTGAGGAAGAGATCCATGCTCCCTACCGTGGTTGTTCGTAAACAAGCTGCAAATTTTCTGACCATTCATTCGTGTTGCGTAGGGTTTGGCTTGTTTGAGAGCCTATTTAGTCCATGCTTCTTACATTTTGAAAGTCTGTTCCCTTCAACATGTAAGGCATCGTACGATCTAAGGAACCTGCAGCCTGACATGATATTAGTGTTTTTGCTGCTTGGTGCTTTCCTGTGTCCAAATTTACTATCTCCACTTTGCTGTGAGCTTTTACATTGGCTGAGTTTTCTCTTTTGTGACTCTGCAGTGCGATCCTTCAGACGCAAGATCATGTGATTCTGGTTGCAATGGCGGGCTTATGACGAGTGCTTATCAATATGCACTGAAATCTGGTGGATTGGAGAAGGAAGAGGACTATCCATATACTGGAAAAGACGGCACTTGCAGCTTTAACAAGAATAAAATTGTGGCACATGTTTCGAATTTCAGCGTTGTTTCTATTGATGAAGGTCAAATTGCTGCAAATCTGGTGAAGAATGGACCTCTATCAGGTACTCCAAACATGCACCTATTTCACTGTTAATTTCTTAGAGCAATATCACACTTATATTGCAGAAATCCTATGCAATTTAGTAAGGACTGATTTTTATCTGCCATTGGACAAAAAGTACACGGACATTATAAATTTCAGCTTGGCATGGTGATTTACAAGTCGCAGGTAGTGGTTTTATTTGTGGTTCTTCTTTGGTTTTGGTTTGTGGTTGTTATTTATGTGGTGTTACAAGCTATCTTCATAGTGGCACTTCATTGTGTTGGGATTTCATCACTCATTTCTGTATTTTAGTATCACCATTGTTTGTGGGTTGTGAATAATCCCAGATGCATAACAATTGTGAGACAGAGTTTGTAAGACTTTACCCATTCAAAAACTTTGATTTATTGGCTTTTGATGTGCAAGTCTGTTGGTTGATGTAATATCATCCTCCCTCTCCTCCCTCACTCTGGCTTGTAATTGTTATAAGCTATCTTTTCATTAGTGTATTTTCTTGCTGTTGTTATCTATGTAATGTTACAGACCACGTCTACATTAATCCCATATGTAGAGATTTTGTTCCACATTAAATTCTATTAGTTGATGTCATATCATCCTCCCTGACTCTTTGGCTTGGCCCTGACTCTTTGGCTTGGCTTGCAATTTTTATACAGACCACGTCTACATTTCCCATATGTGGAGATTTTGTTCCACATTAAATCTGTTGGTTGGCTTGCAATTGATATACAGACCACGTCTACATTAACGTGTCCCATATGTAGAGATTTTGTTCCACATTAAATCTGTTGGTTGATGTCATATCATCAACTCACTCTTTGGTTTGCAATTGCTATATGTTATCTTTTCATTAAATCTGTTGATGTCATATCATCCCCTCAGTCTTTGGTTTGCAATTGTTATAGGCTATCTTTTCATTAGCTTATTTTCTTGCTGTTGTTATTTATGTAATGTTACAAACCACGTCTACATTAACGTGTCCCATATGTGGAGATTTTGTTCCACATTATAATATTTGTCTACCTTCTCAAGTTTATATATAGTTAATGCTGCATAAAACTGCAATATAGAACCCTAGTCTCTGATAAAGATCCCTGAGTGATCAATCTACGTAGTAGAGTCCAACACTGACATTTGATGTACTCTCAATTTTTGTCATTGGAGGAAATCTCGACCCTTGTGGACATTAAAGTATTTGGGCTGGGAAACAAAAAACAAAAATCTAGTCCGATGACTTGGCTGCTTTTAGTAGTCTCTTATTCCACATGGATGTTTTCTATCAAATATATGCTGAGGACATCACTGTATTGTTTGCAGTGGGAATCAATGCTGCGTTTATGCAGACATACGTAGGAGGAGTATCTTGCCCATACGTTTGCAGCAAGCGCAACTTGGATCATGGTGTGCTCCTGGTAGGATATGGTGCTGCAGCCTTTGCTCCCATTAGAATGAAGGACAAGCCCTACTGGGTCATAAAGAACTCATGGGGACCTAACTGGGGAGAAAATGGATACTACAAGCTTTGCAGAGGACATAACGTTTGCGGAATCAACAACATGGTTTCCACCGTTGCAGCTATTTGAGCGTTCAAATTAGATCAGTTTCTTGTATATACCTATTTATTTAGACTTTTGATTGAAATTATGTTGTTGAATGCACATACATGTTGAATATACCTTAATAGTACATTGAATATAACTTATTCAAGTATATTAAAGGATTTAAGTATTTAAAGGATTTAAAAATTAAGCACTCTTAAGAGTATTAATATGGTTTGTGGTTCAGAAAATGCCAGTCAAAACTTCTAACTCTGGCTTCAAATTGTGTGGAAATAATGTAAATATGATACTATTTGGAGTCTTTGAGTTTATGTTTTGTATAATATGGGATATCGAATCATAGCAATTATCTTATCGATCATGGAGTGACGGGACCATGTTTATTAGAAAATAAATCACTGCGATTACATATTTACTTGAGGTTATATATATATATATATATATATATATATATTCAATGCTCTTATGTATTGTTGCACAGAAACACAGTAAGATATGATGCATTATCCCAACCATCCTTGAGCTGTAAAGTATACTTTTCTGAAATATAGTTTTTTTTTATTTGTAACCACATTCATGTCATCGGACTAACTTTAGAATTTTTTTATTATTATTATAAAGATTTTTTATGGTTGAAGTTGCATACATAGATAGTCTTAACCTTCAGAGTTTTTTTTATTATTATAAAGATTTTTTATGGTTGAAGTTGCATACATAGATAGTCTTAACCTTCAGAGTTATTAAGCATCTTGGATTTATTAAGCTTTTAGAGGGATTATATTTTTGAAATGCAAAAATGAAAGATCTACATCTTAACAGATTTGATTGAGAAAGCTTCATAGATTTATGTTTAAAGATGAATCTAATACTAATTTATTTAAAAGTTATCTATAAAAATAAAAATACCTTGCTTATATTTGATATTAAATTTTGTTTCATTTTAATTTTAATTGATGCACTTGATAGATATAATAACCAAACATATATGACACCGTTTTTTTGAGAATTATAAAAAATATGTTTTTTTAAACCAGAATTGAACTTAGTATATATTAGTAGGGGCGGTGTCGAAGCAAACAGCAAGCAAAAGTATAAAGTACTACAAAATGAGGCTTCCAGCCTATCAAAATTTCTAGAACTAAATAGTTGGCAAAATAAGCCTAGGACTATTACTATGCAAAAGCGCTGATTACGGTTTCATTGAGGGGTTCTTTGTCAGTGTCAGGGGAATTAACTTCTGTGTAACTTGGTTCCCTGCAATGCCTCCTGGCCGTCGATCTCTCTCCAAACAATTTGACTGTTGTGACTTAATCTTTGCTTCGCTTTTATCGGATGACCCTTGTTCACCTGCCCTCTTATCCAACGATCTTGTATCTCTCTTGATCCCACAGTGGCAATCGCTCCAGAAGAGCGCTAGGAGGAGGCAGGTATCCTTTCTTTGTTTCCATAGGGGCAATGCCTCTGTTGCTGGTGCCTGCGCCACTGATAGCTCCTTTTCGTGGTAGCAATCCATCCTGAACATAAGATGCAGAGACCATGGGTTGGGGATTGAGCTGAGCCTTTATCCGCTGAATTTCAAATTCTTGGGGATTGAGCTGAGCCTTTATCTGCTGAATTTCAGATTCCATGTCATCCATTCTCCTGTTGAGAGCAGTGAGAGCCATTTGTGTTTTCTCCTGTTGAGAGCAGTGAGAGCCAAATAAATTTGCTGGAAAATTGATGAAAATCTGAACTATTTGAAGGAGTGATTTCTTCACAACACCTAAGAACTTGTTTAAAATCGTTATACGATGGCTCCATGGTTGGAGACTGCAGAAAAGGACTGAAAAACCCAATTCTTCGTAATGCCCAAGTTGCAGTCTCAAATAATTGTCAAAGAACAACCGCAGTGGAGAGATTTCAGAATAAATTTACCAGGAAACTTACCAGAGCCCGAGCTTGAAAGGAAGATGGTCACAGAAGCCCAAGGGTTTTTGTCGCATCAACAAACCAAAGGAAGTTGAAAGCTCGCTCCGAGGCCACCTGACCAGATTGATCAACACAAAATCCTCTTTGCTGAGCACGAACCACCTCTAAATTGAATCCTTCGCTGCATCCAGAACGACACTACCACGAATCCTTCCCGCAGATGCAATGACCATTGCAGAACCCATCCGACCCTTCAAAAAAAACTTGGTCGACACACTTCCGAAATAAAGCTCGCATAGGGGAATTTAATGCCCAAGTGTGCGAGGGGGAGCGTGTTGCCTAAGAGCTTCCACCTGTCAGCTCATGGGCATACAAAACGAAAGGGGAGAAGACATCAAGGAAGGACATGAACCCCCTAATCCCACTCACTACCAATTCACCCTTTATCAACCTAGCTCTTTCTTTGGTCATTTGGTCGACAAGGGAGTTCAAGTTCCATTTGATGTGGAAGAATTTTGAATTCGTAAAAACTTATACCCATGAATAAATTGCTTCTAGATTGAGCTTTTGGAGGAGACATCAAGGAAGGACATGAATTCCCTAATCCCACTCACCACCAATTCACCCTTTGTCAACCTAGCGTTTTCCTTGGTCTTTTTGTCGGTAAGGGAGTTCAAGTTTCATTTGATGTGGAAGATTTTGAATTCGTAAAAACTTATATCCATGAATAAATTGCTTCTAGATTGAGCTTTTTTGGTGATCACTCGAACCACCATCATAGAGTTGCCAAAAACTACTAGCTTGGTGATATTCCACTCCTCGGTGATACTCAGTCTTTGAAGAAGAGCATAGGCTTCAGGAATATTGTTAGATGTGGCTTCCAATCCCCATGAATAGTGAATGACAATATTCCTTCCCGAGATCAAAAAGACTCCCACCCACAACTGTCATCCCAAGATTGTAAAATATATCTATCATAGCAAAACTTGAAGCATTTCCCATGGAGTAACTGAGATGATTATTATTACGAGGCCAAGTACCAGTCATAAAATCTGCCCATATAAATAGTAGCAGACTTGCAAGGCATCCCAACCACACATATTTCATTATCTGCCTATGTAATAGCAGCACATATTATTTTTAGACTTGCAGGGCATCCCAACCATACATATTTCATTGTTTGCCTATGTAGTAGCAACACATTTTTATGGACATCACCACCGTAGAATTATTTCACTAATCACCAAGCACAATGACTGAAATAGTCCAACTATTGATTGTAACTAGATTATATCATTATCTGCTGTAGTAGTAGAACAAAATTTCCATTTATTATGGACATCACAACCGTAGAATTCTTCTTTCACTAATCACCATGCACAATTATTGAAATACTACACCAGTTATGACATGAAGTTCAACAATTGATTGTAATTTTCGCTTTCCCATCTCTAATCGTTTCGTTTTGTTTGACCATTAATAATTATTACAGGTTTCCTAGATACATGCTTTGAATTATTTCCTAGATAGGATTTCAATGATTTCACTTTTACATGTGGTTTTTCCATGTTGATCAATAAATTATTTGCAATATTTTTAACGTGATATAGTAAATTGAACTTGTCATGAGCAATAATTTTATGAAAGTTTCGAGACTATTTGGGATGTTATCATCGGTTGAAAATGTAGTTTCGAATGAAAGGGAGAATGACTAGATGAATATAAACAGTTGTTTTCTTCCAATTTTAGTGGTCAAGATTATATATTCTTTTGCTACCTAGAAGAAAAAGGTTTTTGATGTCAGGATTTCATTAGGGATTAAAAGTTTAACGAAAGAGACAGCCAGAGTTCTGAGTTATCTGCTGCCACTGCTTTCACCTTATCTTCAAGGACCTAACCAGTTATGTCCAAGAATGATATACATCATTTCATATAGCTGTTGCCTAAGCTTGCTGTCTTAAATTTATATACATCTGATATTTTTSATGATCAGAAAACAAAATGACCAGTTCTTAAAAATAGAAAGCATCGATATGAAAGGCATAAAATAACMTGTGATAGTCGCTTGAGCACCTTATGGAAGGATTAGTCAGAGCCTGGTTCGGAGCTGGGRAACCTCAACCATCTCTCCKWGTCCAYGAAAGTTCTCCCTTCATGMTTTCGAGATGCTTCACCACTTACTGTTCAAGTTTTGACTGGAGCCCTTGTAGTTCGCTATTTCGKTCTCTTTGTACATTTTCRTGCACATCCCCAATCTCTTTAGCTATGTGGCGTTTACTTCTAACCKTTTACCAAAGGATTYTCCGTGGTGCCAACCTAGCTTAAATCATCGTCCCCGTCTTTTCTCCATTTCATACCTGTGTTGGCCATACAGTCTGCCTCTGGTTGGCAGATTGTTTCATGTGTCGGAATTCTGTTTGTTAAAAGCTTCTTTTAGTGTTTCACGCACCATTTCATAAGCCTATAACATTAAGGGTTATTGACATATCCTCTGATACAATCTCAAAATTCTAATATGTAGTGTAGTTGTATATAGATAAAATTTTGCCATTTAAAATAATTTATTGGTGGGTTCTTAAGTTTAAACTTAAGCAGTTATTATAAACATGTGAATATTGAGTTATTCATAAATTTCACATTTGAATCTTGAGTTATTTATGAATTTCTTTATGTTTGAGAATGATAAGTTTTTAATCTATTAAATTAAATTAGATTAAATGTAGTTTTAGGTTATACTTCAACATATAAATGATTTTGGAGATCTATAACTAACCTAGATCTATCTTAATTCTGAATCTATCAAATACTTAAAAGATCAAATCTTTCTTTTAGAAAACAAAACTTAAGAAAAATACTTAAAAGATCAAATCTTTCTTTTAGAAAACAAAACTTAAGAAAAGATTTACATTTTAAAGATATAATTCCAAAACTTAATAAATTTGAAATTAAAATAAATTAAAAATAAATTATTATTATAATATTAATATATTGAATTATTATTAATATAAATATTTTCATAATATTAATAGATTACATATTAAAAAAAATGAATGTTACAGCAATGGTTATGTACACATCTTTAATTCTTTTGCCAAAAGTCTTACCAAGATATAAATCATTGATGAGATGAGGACCATCGTCCACAGTAGGCATCTGCTATGAAGCCTCCTATCAGGGGCAAAACTGTTGTGACGTCTGTCCAATAGTTGACATGCTTAGCAGAAGCTGCAACCCGTTCGTGCAATACAGTTGTCAGATAGGGGAATCGCATGGTAAGTTGGCCGCTCGCTGAACTCAACTCCTGAACAACAGATCAAATGAGTTATAACTACATATGAAATTATATTTTGGAGCCTGTGAATCTGACACATGATTATAATGGTTTTTATGATAAAAGACTTTACCGATGATAAAAAGGGTGGCCTTCCATCCGCCGGTTTTTGTTGTGAGGACGGGTCTTTCCCTCAGATCCACGCACCCATTATTGCCCCTCTCTACTTGATCATCTTTCCTGCTTTCTTTCGAAATTCATCCCAATACAGGAACTTCATAACTATATCCGCAATGGAAAACCTATAACTTGGAGGGGAAATGTTTTTTCCGATTTTTCCCAATCCGATTTCTCTGTCATCATATTTCAAAGAAGCGCGAGACTGATCTGGTGATGGTCCTCTCAATCAAACCCTCAAATGTACAAAAAACATTTCACAGATGGGCGAAGCCTAACCTCTAAGCAGAACCCAAAAAGTACCCGCATTCTTAAACCGTGGAAAAAAAACTGAAATTATTCTCCTAATCTGCGTCGTGTGCGGCTCAATCAAACCTACGAAAATTCACAAACTAGAGCACCGAGAGGACGAGTTCAGCCTCCGCACAAAGGAGATTAAAGATATATTTCGAAAATTTTAACACAAACTTAATTGCACAGAAAACCTAGAATGCAGAACTTACACTTACATGAAAGATCTGGAGCAGGATCGATCCCTTGGCCAAAACGAACGATTTCACGAAAAATATGTTTTGGTTATATATATTTTTAATTGGAATGTGACAACATCTCCCCTATCGTAATTTGTAGAGCTCTCGTTGCAATAAACTCTAATAACTGAGTTAGAAGCTGGAAACTTCAACTTCTCTCCGACTCCATGAAATTTCTTTTCCTATGCTTTGGAGATGTCCCACCACTTACTGTTCGAGTTTCACCGAGGCCCTTCTAGTTCACTATTTCGCGTTCCTTGTACATTTTGATGCTAATCCTCAATCTCTTAACTATGTGGCGGTCACTTCAATCTAGCGTTCTTCGTGATGCCAACCTGGCTTAAATCATCCTCCTCGTCTTCTCTAAATGTCATACTTGTGGCCATATAATCTGCTTTCTGGTTGGCAGATCGTTTCATGTTGGAATTTGTTTGTTCAAAGCTTCTTTTAGAGCTCACGCATCTGTCTTTTTTGAAGCAGGAAAAGCTTACAAAAACTGTGGATGATTATTCTGGTTACTCATACAATTTTAATTAAGATAAGATTATTAGTGAAGTATAGATAAAATTTGGCTATTCAAAATAAGTTTTTGATGTTTTGTGAGGAGGTAGATTTCCCCTTTTGATTTAAGCATTCAATTTTTGTTGGTTATCTTGTTTCTTTATATTAAAAAAAAAACAAGTTATGTTTCTTTATATTAAAGGAAAACAAGTTCTTAACCATAAAGCTACTTAGGTTGTTCTTTAAAACTAATAGTTTTTGGAGCTTTAAGCTGAACTTTGAATCTACTTTCATAATATTTTTTTCTTAAAAAAATGTTATTTCTATTTGAAATTGAATTGAAAATATATTTGTCATGTGTATATAACATTTAAAATTTGAAGTGAGAAGTGAAAAGGTTCTAGAATATGATCTTTCCTTTTTGCTCTCATCTTCATTGCCTCATAAATCCTTGCAATTGCCCCAAGAGTTATGTATTTTGTTCTCTTACCTTCATTGCCTCATAAAGCCTTGCCATTGCCCCCATAGCTCTTTGTTATGTAGTTTGTTCTCTCTCCCAATAGGTTGGCTTTTGTGGTTCCTAACGACTCCACTGCTTATGGTTCCTAATGATTCCACTTTGAGATTACCATACCATCATCAAAATTTACGTTACCATCTTAGATTTGGAGTTAGCCATTGTTGTTTCTCTCTTGGTCTCAACCACCTCCTTGTTATTAGTCCCCATCGAAGGTCAACGAGAGACTATAACATTAGATTCAACATTGACCATATATTTTTTCCCAATCTCTAATGTTTGAGATAGCAAACTCAAAATTTTATATTTTACATAATAAAAAAAATCCTATTCTTCATAATCTCATTGGAGAATACATTTGAGGTCTTATTGCATGTTTCACTCTTCCCAATGTTTTATTTTTGGCTCTTTTGAATGTTTCATCTTTGGTTTTTTTGATTAATCCAAGGACAATCGCTCTTCCTATGGTTTATTTTTAGCTTCTTGGATTAATGCTTGACTTTGACAAATAGTGGCTAGCTGGCATTTGGCATTGGTATCGCCATCTCTGCATTGCATCACCACCTTCCTAGCGTCATACTACCTCCAAGTCTTCCTAGCATACAAATGCTAAGATTTTCAAGACATCCTTGTTTAAGTTTGATAAATATGTACTTTAAAAACTCTACAATGTCTCCAAAGGCCAGCAAATAGTTGTTTTCAGCCCATTGACTAGTTGGCGAAGATGTAATAGCAATTTCCCCAAGCTCAATGAACATTGCGTGATTTAAAAAACAAATATAGTGTAATTGGAGGGAGCTTTTGAGCAGGTATGTACCCGTCATTTGTTTCTAATCTTATATGAGACTTACAAATTGTACTATGAAGTAAATGAAATTCCTAATTTTCATTACAAAACAATTTGTGGGAAATAATATTTATTTATTCATTCTTACAAGAGACCTTATTGGATATGTATAATGCCTTGGTAAAAGAGTCCATACCTGAAGGTTTATAATGACTTGAACAAATAATATGTTTCCAAACTTTCTATGCCATTGCTCATAACGTGGAATTGTTTTGGGTTGATTTCATAGGGATAGTCTTCTTCCCATATACTAGAATTGTTTTATAGTTGCTATAAGCATAACATTGATAGAACCCACTCATTCTTTCTTCATCCTGGTTGGGTCGAGGAGTGCTCAGGTTTATATCCATAGATCGACTGTAGCACCCATTCTATTCCCTTCATAAAGCAAGCGTTTCGAGCATCATTCAAGCAACAAGGCTCGATTTGTGGTTTTTAAAGATAACCTAGATGAAAGGGTTCGTACAAGCAATCAAGACTCCAGAATGACACGCTTGACGTAGTGGGTACGCTCTGTCAATATGGAGCTAGTTGGTAGTGGCTACTTACCGCAAGTATTTTTTGCCCCGACTAGGACCCTTTGTTAAATTTTGAGTTTGATTTCTTATGCAGATTATTTCTTTGAATTCTTCAACACTTTGATTCTAGCTTAATACATTTCAACAATATAGAATCATAACTTAATAGCAATAATCATGTAGATATGTAAGCATGCACATCAACAACACATATACCTTGGGGAAATCCTGTACAGGGAGAAAAACCCTAGCAAACGATATTCCTTTATTGCATTAATAATGTAGCATCACTTACAAACATCCACCATGAAAACTTTGCTCTTAAAGAGCTTGCCAAGTTGAATTTGACCTGACAGAGACCTAAGAGACCTTGTTGATATAGATGTATCCTAGTTGCTTTCAAAGACCGAGATATATCAACTCCTCTGATATGGACTGTTGAAGCTGCCTCTAATTGACTGATACGTGTCTCTAATTAGCACTAGAACAATTGCCTTTGTATGATGTCCTACACAACACTGTTTGTAGCCTCTATATGTTGATATACAACACCGATGTGATGCCTTTGTATGTTGTCCTACACAACATTGTTTGTTGCCTCTATATGCTTCACCCTTAATCTGCATATAAACTATGTTGAAGAGAGGGGTCAACCTCTGCTTATAAAGGAATGGAGGAGAAGTGGAGAGGGCTCGAAATAGAGGTGTGAAAGCATGCTTGACTTAACTCAACATTACACTTTAGTTCGAAAATAGAACTAGACTTGAGACTTCAGTTACAACTCAGCGTTACACTTTAGTTTGAAAATAGAACTAGACTTGAGACTTTAGTTACAACTCAACATTACAAGGCCATTCAAATTTCTCTTCATGGTGGATAATGTTACACGTGCCAACGCACTAGATCAATAAATTTATATCATTTGCAATATGGCCTCTCATTGGAGAATGATTGTCGATGCTGTCAAATTTAACACCCTTAGGTGCGCTTGTCCTTAGTTTTGATGTCCCCCATCTAAAATCCCATTAAATTATAGAACGATTGGAATCGAAATGCTTTTAGAAACATGCAAAGGATTAGCAATGTTTCAAACATACGCCCCTGGAAACTAATCTTGCTCTACTGCTTATAGATTGTATAGTTCGCTAGGTCCAGGTCTAGTTATGTTGGAATTTGCTTCATTCGGTAAACCCATTTGGGTCATAAGCGTAACTGTTGCAATAGAGGAAGAACCATTGAATAACTGGATAGTGGAATACCAGTACTGCCTCGATTACAAATGGGGAGATTGCTTCAAGTAATAATTTTTTTCCACCCACAAAAGAGAATGATTTCTCCCATCCAACTGCGTTTCTTGATGCTTGCCTTGGTTCTATGTGGAGAAGAAAGGTAAGCATCGTCAAATGGATCAAAGCAACTTTGTTTGGAGCATACTTTATGGAATCTATATCGAGGAGAAATCATTTAGTCAAGTACATAGGGAACGAAACCAACCTAGTACCCATATCAAAAAAGATTTACCAAGAGTTAGGTAGTAGTTAAACTGAACCCTAAAGCGGTCATCAAGAAGAAGAAACTAGGGTAAGCAAAGAAACCTATTTTTTTTTTTTGACAGTAACGGATAATTGAATTAAAAGCTGACAAACTAGCTGCTGGGGGCTTTACATCTTAGGGAAGCCATTAAACTTCAAGCCAGGGAAATAACTTAAGGATCTTAATGAGCAGGGTCTTCTTATTGGCACATTCTCCAGCCAGCTTGTCAAGTTTGGTTTCAAGTTTGCTAAGACGCTTTTCAAAGTCACCTTGCACATTGGCTACATCCTTGAATTGGGCATCTGAGTCGGAAGTGAGTTCCTCGCGCAGGTCTTTGAGGTCCTGGTTCAGCTGTTCGAATCTGGTTTCTACGGCTAAGTCATTATTCTACAGTCTTCTTGCTTTCTCTTTGACCACAACATTCAGTTTGATGAGCTCCATTTGCATTTCTCCCATTCTTTCTTCCAGAGACGACTCGGACTTGGAGTTGGAGGCCATTGGAAAGCCTTCTCAACCTTAGATTGCTTCCTCTGCTTAGCAAAGATACGACTGCCCCTCATGCTTGCTCGAGCACTAAGATGGCTTCTGTGTCTCAGCTTCACGGTGAATCTGCCCTATGGATTGATCTCCCCTGCTCTCTTAGAGCCACCTTGTCCACTGAAATAGCCTCTGCGTGTCTTGGGGATCATGGGCTTTCTGCATTTCGGTATGGTCTCCACTTTCGGGCTTGTAAGAGGCTGGACGAAGTGTTGGCCGCTGACTGGCAAACTGATTTGCAAATCGCCCTTGGAGACAGGCGAGCAGTGGAACAACGTGCCACTGAATGGATGCTTCCCTGTCATTCGTCCACCATCCAGTCGTGGGTTAAGGGCCTTTGGGCGGTTCGTCTTCTAGGGGATGAGGGCAACTGATTCAATGTCATTCACTAACAACTTGGCCCTAGCCAATGCTACTCCTTTGTTTTCTTCAAAGTTAACTTGACTATTTAGGCCACGTAGGAAGTGAAAGAAATTGACCTCCCGGAAATTCTGCACTAACATTGTTATTTTCCTGAGCAATTGACTTAAATTGAGGTTTTTAGGCCTCCATCTCGTCTTCATGGCTTGAATGATTACTCTGGAGTCGTCGAAGACCACCAGTTTCTGGATGCTTTTGGAAGCGGCTAGCCTCAGACCTTGCCAGAGCGCGAGGGCCTCCGCCATATTGTTGGTTTTGATGCCTAGCCCCCAGGAGTAGGTGACCACCAGTGTGCCCAAAGGATTGAGGAGAAGCCCTCCTCCACCGGCTGGACCAGGGTTCCCTTTCGACACTCCATCAAAGTCCAGACTGTGCATTCTAAGCTCAGATCTCCACTTGATGAAGTCTTGTTCTCCCATCCTGATTTCCCAGCTTGCTTTCAGGGCTGAGTTGGTGGCTATTCGATGAAGGTGGTTTGGGACAAGCTCTTTTAGCCACTGATCTTCTTCCGGGTCAAGGGTGTCAGAGTTCCGAAGCTTGGTTTGGGTTTCTAGAGCCTCACTCAGCAGTGCTTTGATTTTCAAAACAACTTGGAATGAATTGCAACTTTTCTCATTGAAAATCTTATTGTTCCTTTCCAACCAAATTTTCCACATTACAAACTTGGGGAGTGTTAAGCCCTAATATTGGCTCATTACCCCTTAATTGGGGCATATTATATTAGTAATGTTATTTTATTTATGTTGGCTTTAGGCCATTAGTTGTAATTATACCTTCTAGTCTCTTATATATACCAAGGAGACGTTTTCATTTTGAATCATCTTGTACTTGAACATTTAAGTGGGGTAAAAGGAGGTTGCCCCCTCAAAGAGGCTTATTATTTGAAATTATCTCTTTTTCAAGGCGTTGAGTACTTTTTCTGAGGTTTTTCTATGCTATATTTAACATATGGTATTAGAGCTCAAGGTCTTGGGGTTTCGCTGCTACATCTGAGACACCTTGGAATTTTCGTTATAATTTTTTTTCTACAACGTTTAAGAAGAAACGACTTGGAGGATATTTAGTAGACGGATCAAGGTACGTTGGGTTCAAAATTCAGCTCATGAGGCCTTATACTTTCAGAGATACAACCTATACAAGATAGGGTTCTTGAATCATCCTAAAATGAGTCATTGCGGAATTTTTCCTATAAAAAAATTTTCGTAATGTTTCAGACCCTGACTTCGGAGGCTATTTACAGAAATTAGTAAGGTATCTGTGGTAAAAAGTTTAGCTTCTGGGTCATCATAAATTTGTAGATACACCCTGTGTAAGATAGGGTATTTGACTAGTCTCAAAAAGGTGTTCTAGGTAAAACAATCATAACTTCTTCCTAGAGTATCCAAATTGAGTGGGACTGGTTTCATTGGATCGTGGACAGTTTGTAGTATTTCTGGTGCGAGTTTCAGAATTTTATATCAATT
>JZKD02S1349245.1:719266-731239 GCA_000966675.3 Picea glauca
GTCTAGGACATGGAAACAAAAATTATGGCCCAAAGTATCCATCTTCTTGTGGTTGTTGGTGAGAGGTAGAATCCTCACTTTGGAAAACCTTCTCAAACACGACTTCATTGGACCTGCATTATGTGTCCTCTGCTCCCAGGTAGGTGAAACATCAAAACATCTCCTCGAGAATTTTCCATTTTCCTCTGAGCTATGGGATCAGGGAGCTATCCTCTTCATAAAATCAGACAAAGATGCCACAAGCTTGAAAAATTCGATTGAAAACCGACAACAAGATGCTTTCACTAACCCGATATTGAATAGAGCTTGGCAACTCTTCCTAGTATTTTTCCCGCGGGAAATTTGGAAGGAACACAACCATCAGATCTTCAAAAATATCAACACGGAAACGCCGAAGATATGGGATCAAATTAAGTAGTATATCAAGGAAACAATTATAATCTTAGTGTGGAAATATCAAGACTAACAAATCCCCAAGAATGAATCCACTATCCTCCAACTACCGGATCTGCGTCATAACCCAACTTCTAGCTCTCAACACAAAGCAACCCCTAAAGCATCATCTCTCGACAAATGGAGACCCCCACCAAATGACTTTGTCAAACTTAACTTTGATGGCGCCTCAAAGAGTAACCCAGGGAAGGCAAGCCTAGGTGGAGTCTTTAGAAACAACAGAGGCAACATCATAAGACTTTATGTGGAAAACATGCGCATTAGCACCAACAATGTAGTCGAGCTTCACGCGTTGGAACAGGGTCTTCACATTGTTGTCAAAGAAGGGAACATTAAACTGATTGCAGAAGGCGACTCAATGGTCATCATCAAAATGCTTGAAAAGATGCAACATGGTTCAACCATAAGAAAAATATCAATTGGTTGGAGGATAGAAGGAGGTATTGAAAAACTTAAGTCTATCCTCCCATTGATTGAGGTTATCAATCCTTCCCATGTCCGCCACTCAACCAACCGTTTGACAGATAGACTGGCAAACAAAGGAATCACTAGACTGCATCAACAACTAGACAGTCGTTGGGATCCGCAGTTAAGAGATCCCCTCAACGAGGAGTGTTTAGCACTGGCAAAAGCAGGTTGCCCTTCCCCGGATGGGATGATAGAGGATCATCCCACGCAATGAAGGCGACCGACATAAGGCCTTGAGGTTTGGGAGCTTGCTTAATTTCTGAATGATTAATTCCATAGTCTTTCGTTTTCTTTACAAAGGCTATGGTAGGCTAGCCAAACAATTGCTCAGATGGTAGATTATCGAGCAAAGATAATTTCATTTTTGCAATTCTATGAACACTGATTGGCTTATTTTTGGCAAAAGTAAGACTATAAGTCCTAAAAAACAATGATATTGTTGTTGGTATGGTTTCCCATGCGGCAAGACAACAATATGATGTATCTATTTCTTCTTTGTTAATATGAAATAGGTTACAATAGCTTACAAAAAAAAATTCCACATCTCATCCATAAAAAGAAAAAAATAATAATTTATTTGCCATGAGAGTTTATCCAAGAAAATATACAAAATGTTAGCCCCTTGTCAATATTGATGTCAAAGTTGCATCCATATTATCACGTAATGTAAATTCAAATGAAATAATTAAAGACAAGTATTTTCTTTTTGATTTAATGCAAAGACGCTTATGATTATACGTCTATATGACATAATGTAATCAATTGAATAAAATATTTAACTTACACATTTATGCAACATAATTGCATTGAAAGACATTAGATGTTGTCACATATGTAAGTAACACTTACATCATATGTCAATTTCAAAAAAAATATAATACAACAAATTACGATAGTAACACTATATGTTAGCCACTTATAAATACAAAAGGAAATAAAAATACCTCTATTTCTATGAAAGAGAGAGATTTGACATGTACACATAATATATAAAGTGCATAAGTTTTGTGTTCTAAGTTTTACTAAGTTGAGTGAGATTGCAACCAACCTAAATCCATCTTAGATAATAAAAAATATTACACCTTAAGAAATATAACCCATTTCTATGCTTGATAAATCCGAAATTAAAATGGATTTATGTTGATGTAACCAATTGTATACATTTTTTTACTTTTAATATATTTATATAATAAATTACAAATATTCTATTTTTTAAATATATAATCAATTAAATTAAAAAAATTATAATGAATATACGTCAAAGTTAGAGTGTAGTCATCGTAGTTCAAGGCAATATATGCATCATTAAATCTCTACACATAAATTTTTTACAATACATATATTGCATCTACTAGTAGTAAATGTGTGTGTTGCACAATTGCAGTGAATGCATTGCACTTTGGTGCATAATGTTTGTCTTAACTTTTCACATATTTACATAATTTACATAATTAAGTATAATTATACTTTTAAAAGAAATGCATAAATTCATAAAGTTGAAAGTGTTTCAATCATAACTATTCCAGATCGAATACTTGGTTGACACACACACACACATATTGGGTGTCGTATGTATATCAAATCACTGCACGAAGGGGGTCCCTTGTCCCACAAACAAGGGGGTCTCATACAACAATTTGTTGCCTAACATAACCCTGACCTTAAAAATAAATTATTATTATTATGTAATACATTTCTCTAATATTTCCTCCACCCCCACCTCCCTACCTCCCTTTATGAGGGTGGGGGTGCGGGTGCGGGTGGCGGTGAGGGAAATATTAGAGAAATGTATGGGGGTGGAGGAAATATTAGATAAATGTATAATTTACAATGCATATATTGCATCTACTAGTAGTAAATGTGTGTCTTGCAACATCCAATTGCAGTGAATGCATTGCACTTTGGTGCATAATGTTTGTCTTAACTTTTCACATATTTACATAATTAAGTATAATTATACTTTTAAAAGAAATGCATAAATTCATAAAGTTGAACGTGTTTCACTCATAACTATTCTAAATCGATGATCTGGATTATTTTCGGCACGAAATGAGAGCGAAGATATAATAAAGAAATGCATAGAGATATTGCAAGAATATAACATAAATGTATCAGAGATGCAACCATAAACACAAAGATACAATAATACACGATTTCTATTAATGAAATAAATGTACAAAGACTGTAAAAATACAGAGTGAAAGACTCGCTAGAATGGTGGCAGCTTATCTCTGAGAAGAGATGTGACAGCTACTTGCATTCGTAAGAAGATGATTGTTACAATGAGGCTCTAAGGGCCTTTTTAAAATAAGTAAAATCCAAAACACTAACCCCGGAAGATGAAAAGCCAAAAGGTTTGCAGGCCCCGATGGGGGTAGTTGATATGTCAACTTCCCGGGGCGTAAATTTTGCATACAATCTCCGTTCGGGGCGCTCGATGCACTGTTGCAAAGGTCTAACTGAGAAGAATGATTTTTTACTAGTTCAGGCAAGTTCCTTTGGCAGTTGCCTGGACCCCGAATCCCCAAAAAACATCGTTTAGGGCCTCAAAACGACCTCAGAAGTTTGGAACCCGAAAAACTGTCAAAAAAATGCCAAGATGGAAAACTGTTTTTCGAGCCCGTGGAATAGGTGGGTGGCCACCGATATCCACCTGGATCAATCCTCCCTCCTTAGGAAGCAATGGTCTCCATTGCGTTGAGTTCCTAGGGGAGATGGGCAAGCGTTTGTTGAATCTGAATCTTGGTGAGTTGCTTGCCTTGTTGGAGACATCTTGTTGCTTGGTTTGTGGAAGGCTGTCACAAACCTGTTGCTGGCGGGGTTGAATCTGTTCAACCAGTCGGGCTACATGAGATGTTTGTGTGCAAACATAATATTTGTGCTTTGTTGCAGTCTTGTCGACCCGCTTTTGTTGGATAGAAGGTGCTTGGGCCAAGGCTGTAGTGGTTGCAGTATCCTCCTATTCACCTTTTGAACAAATTGTGAAGAAGTTGAATTTTGTAGTATGAGATACTACCTTGCGACACTGTTTAGGTGGGACAATAGTTGGAACTACCTCTAGTATTCTATAGAGATGACCTGCCAAAGTAACAATGACACTACATGATCGAGATTCATAAACATCATGGTGCTTCCACATATATGGCTAGCCCAAGAGAACATCACAAACATCTAGTGGGGAAACATCACATAATACATCATCCTTGAAGGGTTGGATGTCGTATGATGATCGACATTGTTGGCTGACACAGAGATCTCATCCTTGGCGAAGCCGCCTGATGTTGTATGGTTGCGGGTGTGGTGTTGTCGACAATCCCAATTGTTTGACGACCTCTGCTGAGATGAGATTCTTCTGGCTTCCGTTATCAACAATAAAATGCAGTGGGGTCCCCTTCACCCACATCTGTGAATGAAAAAGGCGCTCCCCCTCTTCAGGATCTGTTGGTTCTTCTGGTTGAATTGTTGCGGACACGACAATAGCAGTGGGGTCTGCGTCAATGATTTGTCTTTTACGAGTATTTTCAGAATTAGTTTCTGGATCAGGGTTTGGTTCCTTGTCTTTGATCTCGACCACCAATGACTGTTTTGAGCGACATTCCTCGGTGTTATGCCAGGGGATTTTGTGGAAATCGCACCATTTTTTGGTGTCCTTCTTTGTCTTCCCGTGACCCTTCTTTTCTTGTGGCTTGGACTAGTTTTCAGGAGACTGTTTATTAGGGTCATCTTTATTATACTTTGGTTGTTACAGATTTGCAAACCCAAACTCCCGTTTGTTCTGGTGATTAAATTTATGCTCGATTTTAACAACATATTGATAAGCAGCACCGAGTGATGAGATGTCCAGAAAATCCATTTCAGTTTGGGTGTATTTGTGTAGAACCCCACGATATTTCAGAACCAAATGTCGTTCGGAGTCTTTGATACCCAACTTGCTACGCAAGGTATGGAAGGTATTGGTGAAATTCAGAACTGCTTGGCACCTCTCTTGCTGCAATGTGGTCCATGTCATGTATTGGTCCTCATAGTTGCCAACAAGGTAATATTGTTCCTTTACTACATCCACAAAAAAATCCCAAGTGGGCTCAACCCCATATATTCCAGACTCCTTTGTGGAACTTTGCTCCCAGTAAGTTTCCCACCAATGTTTGACATGGGGGAGAGCTTTAAGGAGTGTGAAGGTGATCTTTTCCCTATCAGAAAAATTATGAATAGAGAAATAACCTTCTAACAGATTAAACCATTTGTCTAGGGCATTTGCATCTATTTGACCTTCAAATACGAGAATATCGAAATTAACATGTACCTTAAAAGGAGAGGTACTTCCAAAGTGGTTGTTTGATGAAGATGTGTCTGTTGTTATCGGCAGGCGTTGAAGGATGTTGGAAAAATTCTCCATCATATTTCGTCCCTTTGTCGCGTGAGAGCTTGCTCAAGCAACAGATTGATAGGATCATCTACTCCATCATTTTTCTTTTCTTCCACCATGGAGGGTTTATTGGGCGTGCGAGAGTGATTGTCTTCAAGAGAGACAATCTCGAGACCCAACTTTCTATACTCGGACCTCGTCGGGGACATGCACTGAAAAAAACGATCAAGAGCAGCCTGCTCTGATACCACTGATCCAGATTATTTTCAGCACGAAATGAGAGCGGAGATATAATAAATAAATGCACAGAGATATTGAAAGAATATAACATAAATGTATCAGAGATGCAACCATAAACACAGAGATACAATAATACACGATTTCTATTAATGAAATAAATGTACAAAGACTGTAAAAATACAGAGTGAAAGACTCTCTAGAATGGTGGTAACTTATCTCTGAGAAGAGATGTGACGGCTACTTGCATTCGCAAGAATATGATTGTTACAATGAGGCTCTAAGGGCCTTTTTAACATAAGTAAAATCCAAAACCCTAACCCCGGAAGATGAAAAGCCAAAAGATCTGCGGGCCCCGATGGGGGTAGTTGATACGTCAACTTCCCGAGGGCGCAACTTTTGCATATGATCTCTGTTTGGGGCACTCAATACACCGTTGGAAAGGTATAAATGAGAAGAATGATTTTTTATTGGTCCACGCTAGTTCTTTTGGCAGGCGCTTGGACATCGAATCCCCAAAAAATGTCGTTTAGGGCCTCAAAACGGCCTCGGAAGTTTGGAACCCGAAAAACTACCAAGATGGAAAACTATTTTTCGAGCCCGTGGAATAGGTGGGTGGCCACCGATATCCACCTGGATCAATCAAATACTTGGTTCACACACACACACACACATATTGGGTATTGTATGTATACCTATGTGGACTTTAGTAATCAAATCATTGCGCGAAGGGGGTCCCTTGTCCCACAAACAAGAGGGTCTCATACACCAATTTGGTGCCTAACATAATCCCGGCCTTAAAAATAATTTATTAGTATTATGTAATACATTTCTCTAATATTTCCCCCACGCCTACCTCCCTTTGTGAGGGTGGGGGTGAGGGAAATATTAGAGAAATATATGGGGGTGACGGAAATATTAGAGAAATGTATAACCCACCTCCCTTTATGAGGGTGGAGGTGGAGGAAATATTAGAAAAATGTATGGGGTTGGGGGAAATATTAGAGAAATGTATTATACATTTCTCTAATATTTCCCCCACCCTCACCCTCATGATGTAAATTAAACCCCTTTATGAGGGTGGGGGTGGGGGAAATATTAGAAAAATGTATAATGAGGGTGGGGGAAATATTAGAGAAATGTGGTGGGGGTGGGGGAAATATTAGAGAAATGTATTATACATTTCTCTAATATTTCCTCCACCTCCACCCTTACCCTTACCCTCATAAAGGGTGGGGGTGGGGGATAATACATTTCTTTAATATTTCCCCCACCCTCTCCCTCATAATGTAAATTATTTTAAATGTAAATTAAAATAGGAAGACATATTATTTAAACAATAAATATATAATTTAACTATTACTATATTTCAAAACACATTTTTATAATAAAATCAAATATTAATCAACTTTAAAAAATAACAAATTAATTTTACTTAATTTTTAATCTAAATTTTTTGTCATATTTTTTTCACTTATGTCAATAATGATAACCAACATCATTCTATAAGCTATAAACAATTAGAATATTCAAATAACCAAGGTATCAAACCCAACTATTCATGTCCATATTTTAAATCACCCACTCCACCTACTCCCATCTTAATCAATAATGTAAATGATAACGCAATCAATGTCAAACTAATAAAGAAAATCTAACTTTTTTTAACGTTTACTCCACCAACTATAATGTGACTTATAATTCAATCAATGTCAAACCAAATCAATAATGTGAAGGGTTACAACCTTTATCAAACATAAATCAAATTAATTAAGTCACATTAGTTAGTTAAAAGGTTACAAGGTCAAATCAATAGCTAATTAAATTTCAATAAGAGTTATAACTCTTAAAAAAATTAATCAAATAACAAAAAAAACATTATCTCAAAACAAATGGTTAACTCCATTAAAATGGTCTATTAAAAATTATAAAAATTTAATAATAAATTAAAAAATAAAATTCCTAACACTAAATCAATGACAAATAAAAATGTAATTATAAATTTAAATTAAAACTCAATTTAAAAAACTTAAAATTCCAAATCAATGATCCATCAAAATGTTTTTATATTTAATTTTAAAGGAAAAACACATGAAGAAACATTAAGCAAGGAACATTTTCTTACTCAAACTAAAAAAACAAAGTTTTAAATCAAAACTTTTAACAGTGCTCCATCCATTAATGCTCAAAACTCTAATGTAAACATAAATAATACTAGCCAACTCATATAACTATTACAAAAAAAATCCATTTTATTATGTATTGCAAGAGTGTAGTCTAAATGTTCTAAGTTTTTTGCACTTTTCTTGTTATATTTTGTTGGCAATACGGCTAGTTATTGTTAGATTTACAGATTTGAATGGTTAAATCTGTATTATCTGAATGCTCCAAGGGTTTTTAACCTATTACCAATAACAATAGTAGCTAATAACCAATCACAAACAAAAACCCATTTTACTATGTATTGCAAATAACAACTATACAATAATAATGCCTATATGTAACCCCCTTGCCAATGCAAAATCATATCGTCATATGCACCAATTTATCTTACATCAATAAAAATCTACTATCTTATATAATGTTATAAAATTTAAAAATAGTTAGGAACTTATGGTGTAAAGGCATATCATAAAAAAAAATGTCACATGTTAAATGTAATTTATATTATATGGATTTGAATATAATAAATGAGTTAAGATGTTAAATGTAATTTATATTATATGGATTTGAATATAATAAATGAGTTAAGATGTTAATAATTGGAGGAGGAATGAAAGTGTTTCGACCATTGACTTTTATCTAATAATAATGTTACTATTTTAATTTATAGCTCTTACTTCTAATTCTAATAAGTGTAATTACAACACAGGAAATTAATGCATGTACAAAAACTATTTTAAAAGATGATTGCAATATACAATACTCATTCCCTATGCAAAAGTCAACTTTGTTTCTTTAAAAAGGATAACATTTACAATTTTAATGCATGAGATTGTCGAGAAAAATGGCATCACAAATAAATACAGTCTGAGTGGGCCTAATGGTTAAGAACATGTGTTTCCTCTTAAGAGGTCACAGGTTCAAATCCAGAGGGGGGTAGGGTATGTATACCTTCGTAGACTTTACCAGTCAAATCGTTGGGCGAAGGGGGGTCCTTTGTCCCACAAACAAGGGGGTCTCATACACCAATTTGGTGTGTATGCACAATATTTCACACCCTGTTTCGGGGTATGTTTTTTTTTTTATTATTATTATGTCTGGAGGAATCAATAATTAGTTGGGCACGTGCTCGCTTTACACGTGGTCATGTTATCCAACTGCTATCACTATAATCTTCAGGTGTGTCCACGATGCCCCTTATGTGGCACACAAAGTAAGTCGGAGGAAGTTGAACTCAAAACCTCATGGAACTTCATTTTCATGGCACTTGCCAATTGAGCTACCCCAAGACCTTTTTCTGAGTATGGAATATGTTAGTAGAATTATTTATTGTGTTTGGAGTTGTTAATTTTACCATATTTAATGATGGCGTTTCTTATTAATTAACATCATGCTTAGGTTTGGCAAGCCTCCTACAATGGCTCCCTCTCGAACAAACCAGCCTTTAAGAAAGTCTTTTTGGCTCTTCTGAAATTCACCTGTTGGAAGATTTGGCTTGCACACAATAGGGCTGGTATCGATCAGCAGTAGTGGTTTGCAATAGTGGATTCTGGGGTTCGTGGAGTGGATTAAAAATCCACACGAGAAGCACTGGATTGAACGATGTTTGGACACCTTTCCAATGGCGGTTTCCAAAAGACCGCCTCCGCAGAGTCTTGGCTTTACAATCTACGCTTGCATTTTATTATATAAATTCATATTTTGACAAGACTTTCATAACTAATTTCAGATGTTTGTTATCCTCACTCAAAACCCTCACGCACTCATCCCATCCAACCTTCATAACACATTACAATGCAAATATATTTTGAATCTAGTCTCTCGGTTGACTAACAATCAGTTGAGATCTAAACTAAAAGCCCAATTACAGAGTTTATGTTCCTATAACCTAGAACAAACACAACCTCCTAACCAATTGTTCTTGGTGTCTTCTAGAGGCATTGAACATTTATTACAACATACAAATAAATAGAAATAAGGGGACCAACCCCATTTAGTAAAAAGGATTGACCTCTAGGTCAATTTGTTAAGCTTCCTAGGTTAGCATCAGACTCCCAGGGAAGAAAAGAAGCCTTCAGCAATTCTTCAGGATCTATATTGAACTTGGAGATCTGTGCTCCTGTCATCCAAGTTGCATATTCAGCTAGTTGATGTTTCCATTTGACCAGATACTGAAAATACTCCTTTCCCTGGTTCTCCTTGAGACTCTTTTGTCCAAAATTGTCTCAATTTGTTGTTGTTCTCTCTTAGGAAATTGTTCCTCCCATTCAACAGTCTGATCAACATCACTTGCAGTCACATCTTCTGGAAGAATACCTCTGTTTTTGAAAGGATACAGGTCTGATATGTTGAAAATTGGAGAGATTCCAATATCAGAGGGAAGTTCAAATTCATATGCATTTGCAGAAAAATTTCTGAGTATTCTGCAGGGCCCAATTTTCTTCAATTTCAGTTTGTTATAAGTTCGTGTAGGAAATATCTCTTTCCTTAAATATGCCATTACTAAATCCCCAACTTTAAAATTAAGTTTTCTTTTCTTCAAATCAGCCCTTTGTTTATATTTTCCAGCACTTTCTTGCAGCTTCTTCTTCACATTTTATTGTAGCTATTGCATGCTTGTGGAAAAGTCCTACCTGCACTTCTAGACTCTTGTTTTCCTAAATTTCTGAGCTCATATACCCCCCTTGGATGCATTCCATACACAATTTGAAATGAGATCATACATGTGCTTCTATTTGGTGAGTCATTGTAGGCAAATTCAGCTTGAGAAAGTGCCAAATCCCACTATTTTGGATTCTCATAAACAAGGCTCCTTAATATGTTTCCCAAGGTCTTGTTCACCACTTCCATTTGCCCATTAGTTTGAGGATGATAGGCTGAACCGAAACTAATATTTGTACCCATCTTCTTCCATAGAGTTCTCCAAAAGCGACCAACAAACTTGGTGTTTCTTTCCGACACAATGCTCATGGGTAGACAATGCAATCTTACTATTTCTGAAGAAAACAAATTGGCAATGTTAGTTGCATCACTAGTCTTGCTACAAGCAATAAAATGAGCCATTTTGGAAAATCTATCTACCACCACATAAATGGAGTCATTTCCTCTCTGATTCTTGGGTAACCCCAAAACAATGTCCATACTGATGGAATCCCAAGGTCTATTTGCGATGGGCAGTGGCTGGTACGGTCATGTATTTTGACTCCTTCGTTTGACATGTTGACATATCCTTCACTTTTCGACAAACCTCCTCACATCAGTTTGCATCCCTGGCCAAAAATAAAAAGCATTTACATGAGCATATGTTTTGTCTTATCCAAAGTGGCTTGACAATCCTTCATAGTGCTTCTCTTTGATTAAGTTTTCCCTCATGGAACATTTGGGAATACATAGTTTATTGTTCTTGAACAACAAACCTTCTTGTATCATATAGTCCAAGCATTGCCTTCTATTGCTAGCAATAGGATTCTCACAGGCTGCATATGTGTCTTTAAAATCTGCATCTTCCTTGTACATGCCAATCAACTCATCAAATCCTAAAGTGTTGACCTTAAAGTCTTGCAAGATTAGATTTATCCTACTCAAAGCATCAACAACTTTATTAGATTTGCCACTTGTGTGATTGATCACAAAAGTAAAACTTTTCAAAAATTCTGCCCACTTGGCATGCCTTTGGTTTAACTTAGGTTGGTTGCTTATAAATTGTAAAGCATGATTATCAGAATATAGGACAAATTCTTTGGGCATTAAATAGTGTCTACATTTCTTAAGGGCTTGCACAATAGCATAAAATTCCTTGTCATAGGAAGAATATTTATGCTTTGCCTCATTCAACTTCTCATTTAAATATGCTATAGGCTTTTGTTATTGGCTCAATACAACCCCTATTGCTGTCCCAATAGCATCAGTCTCTACTTGGAAAGTTTTATCAAAGCTTGGTAAGGCCAAAACAAGTTTTTCAGTGATCCTTTTTTTTCAGCAAATCAAAATTTTTGTGTGTTGCCTCTGTCCATCTAAATGGTTGCCTACTCTCCTTTATGGTCTCTACTATAGGTGCAGATAGTTGACTAAAATTCTTAATAGATTTTCTATAAAATATTGCAAGGCCATGAAAGCTCCTTACCTCAAATGTATTCCTTGGAGTTGGCCAATTGAGAATTGTTTACACTTGTTCTGAATCCATTTTCAGCCCTTCTTCCGAGACTACAAATCCCAAGTAGATCGGCTCCTTCTTCATGAAGATGCACTTCTTCAAGTTAAATAGCAATTTCTCTTTTTGCAAGGTA
>JZKD02S1349245.1:735787-752057 GCA_000966675.3 Picea glauca
ATGTGCACTTATATTGTTCTATGATACCAAATAATGCCCAAAAAGGCAAAACCCCTTATCAATCTATCTCATTCAATTAATTCGACAGGATTCCAAATCGAATTAAAAACTTAGGTTCGCAATATTATTTCATTTGTCGGTTTCTAACAATAGGTTTTATTTGTTTGCAAGTTTGAACTATCCCCTTTTATTCTCGTTACAGGTTTTAATTTTCCATGCAAACTCTAACTCTGGAGAAAATTCCTTTGTTATGCAGATCGGGGTTAAGCGGTTTTCCCTTTAGAGTATTCGCATGGAACCAGTGCCAAACTACTGCATACGACCACGAACTATTCAATCTACGCAAATTAAACCATTAACCAATATAATTTGTGACCAAACATTTATAATTTTGTGCTAAAACCGTGGTTGAATGATCGACGGTGGTGATACTATCAAGCATTGGGAGGACGACTGGTATCGATCGATAATAGTGGTTTGCAACAGAGGATTCTGGGGTTCATGGAGTGGATTACAAATCCACCCAAGAAGCGTCGGATTGAACGATGTTTGGACATGTTTCCAAAAGACCGTCTCCGCAGTTTCCAAAAGACCGTCTTCGCATAATCTTGGCTTTACAATCTTCGCGCAAGTCCGACTATCAGAATCCCTCTCCTTCGTTGGATCAACCAAAACTCCACTATCCGATCTGGCGACGATATAACTCCCGACGCGATCAACGAAATGTATTGATCATTTATATGAAATTATCAACGATCCAGATAAGTTCAACGCCTCTGGTTTGACTTCGATCTGACGCTCTAGCTCACAAAGAAGTTAATCCAACGGTGCCTGTAGCTTTACCTCTGCAACGCCCCTTCCAAATCGATTTCTTTAATTTCTCAGACACAATCGACCTGCAATTATTTATCACACAATATTCGATAGTCTGGGAGGGAGAGTGACAGGTTAAGGTTCCAATTTAAAAAAACTACGCTCGCATTTTATTATAAAAACTTGGGTCGTCTACCCTTCCAACCTTGTCACAAGGGGCAAATATGAACATCCCTACCCCACCGGTTTTGAATTTGTGACTTCCCCGGAGATAACACATGTTCTTAACCATTGGGCCCACTCAGGTGCTCAGGGATTGAGAATTTATTACAACATACAAATGAAGAATTTAGGGGACCAATACTCTTTCGTAAAAAAGATTGACGTGTAGGTCAATTTCATAAGATTCGTAGGTAAGATGCCCCTGCATCACTACGCATCAATGGGGAGCTCTCCATACACCAAATTTCATAAATTTTCATATAATGTTGAACACGTAATCTTTGGGATTGCATTAATTGTAACATTATTGTAAATATGAAGAGTCCTAGATCACAGGTAAGGAAGACTAACAGTCATTGATTTGTATATTTATTGGATTTCACATGAATGCAATCGCACAAATGTGGAGTTAAGTTTTCTGCCATACCTATCCTGACAATGGTATCAAAGTTCGGGTTAACTCCATGAGTGTTTATCCTCCCATGCATAAAATTCCTTGAAAGTCCCTCTGCGTTCCAGTTTGAGGAATTATTTGTGCGCGCCCTTCTCAGTATGCGTGAAATCGTTAGGGTTTCTGGTGTTGAGAGATGAACCATGCTCTCCTCTCTTTGCGTAAACCTTTCATCCGCGATTTTTGGCTTCTACTCATTTTTTTGTTCTTTGACTAAGGTTTGAGTAAAACGTATTCTCTATATGTATCTGCCCAATTTGTCTTTTGATATTTATTCTCAGAAAATCGATTTCGAATCTTCATTAAGATTTCCCGCGAGTTCTTTCTGCATTGCATTGGCAGCATTACGAAGCATGCGACAAGTTAGGGTTTTGTAAAACCATTTGATTTAGAGTTAAGTTTGTAGATAGATTTGTGACTCCTACTGCCTTGTTATCGACACCAATTGGGGTTTGACTCCAATGTAAACCAACACGATGCCATCGTTGCAATAAACCCTCCATCGCAAGAAAAGTTTCGATTTTTTCAATCCTCCTGCATTGACGCAGTCGCCCTCTACATTGGTGTTCGACAAGTACTTTGGAAATAATATACATAAAGAAGCGCGAAGAAGAAGAAGGAGGAAGATTCGGGAGTGTGCAGTTGAGGCACAACCAGGAGTATAGTGTGCAGTTGAGGGACAAATAGGAGTATAGTGCGAAGACAAAAGAATAAAATGGAAGGATAAAACAGAGGAATGAAGCAAACAATAAAGCGGGAGAAGAAAGCGGGCAAAAAGGAAGAATGACAGCCCGACATGCTAAAGATAGAAGGACGCACAAAAGGAAGAGAATAACAGTCATAGTGCAGAAGAAGCATGCAAACGAAAAAGTAGGTGAAAGCAATCCTTACAACAAGTTAACTTGAGTTATCGTGTATAGTAATATGGTTTTGGGATGAACAAAGTAGGGTTTTAATCCTTAGAATTTATGTATAATTATGTAATGGGATGGGAGAATAGAGTTTCCTCTTTTTGAGTACTAAACTGTTTTATTCTCTTAAATAAGAAGAGTGATAGAATAGGATGAAAAAGAAAGAATCTATGTCTAAATGCTAAGGAGATGATGTAGAGAGAGAGAAAGGATTGCACTGTAGAACGTCTAGGCTAGGAGAAAGGAAAGAAAACCATGATATATCTTTGTAAGCGCAGTGCGCAAGCCTGAAGCAATTACCAAACTCATAATAAAGAAGCCAATCGACGTGGACGTAACCTAGAGTTGGGTGAACCATGTTAACTCTTGTGTTGAATGTTTTTGTGTGATTGTTCATGGATTATGTTTGGATGCATAATAGATTAGATTTATCTTATGTATAATCATTGCGTAATTGTTACGACTGTTACGGTAATGAGTTTATGTTGTAATCTGGAATATAATGGTAATATGAATATGAACTCATTAAGTAGCTAACGAAGAACAAAGATAGAACAACGTGCACATAAACAATAAGTAAGAATGAATAGAATAATCACCTCCCATTCCCTCTCTACTGCAGAAACTTTGTTCCTACAGTCCCAATAGATACCTCGGGTGAGACTTCATCTGCACATGCAAGTGATGTCGAAAGGGTCGGTGTGATTCGGATTATTTTCGGCACGAAATGCGAGCGGAGATATAATAAAGAAATGAACAGAGATATCACAGATATTCAATAATATAACATAAATGTATCAAAGATGCAACCATAAACACAAATATACAGTAATACACGATTTCTATTAATGAAAGAAATGTATAGAGACTGTAAAAATACAGAGTGAAAAATTCGCTAGAATGGTGGCATCTTATCTCTGAGAAGAGATGTGACGGCTACTCGCATTCACAAGAAGATGATTACAATGAGGCTCTGAAGTCCTTTTTACAATAAACAGGAATGCCAAAAGTCCTAGACATCCAAAAACCTAACCCTAGGAGATGAAGTGCCAAAAGTCATGTGGGCCCCGTTTGGGTAAGTTAGTACATCAACTTCCCGTGGTCGTAACTTTTGCATACGATCTCAGTTTTAGGTGTATGATAGCTCGTTGGAAAGGTATCGTCAAGGAGATTCATTTTGGGAGCTCAAACATGCCTTCAGCGATCATTGAAAACCTCAATATCGAAAAACCTTCATTTGAGCCCTCAAAATGGCCCCAAAAGTTAAAAACTACTAAAAATAGTAACTTGTCAAATTTGCCAGAAAACTATTTTAAGCCAGTCGGAAAAGGTGGGTGGCCACCGATATCCACCTGGATCAATCCTCCCTCCTTAGGAAGCAATGGTCTCCATTGCGTTGAGTTCTAGGGGGAGAGGGGAAAGCATTTGTTGAATCTGCATCTTGGTGAGTTGCTTGCCTTGCTGGAGACATCGCATTGCTCAGTTTGTGGAAGTCTGTCATGAACTTGTTGAGGCTGAGGTTGTTCAACAAGTCGGGCTACATGAAAGGACGGTGTGCATAAGAAATCTTTGCGCTTTGCTGCAACCTTTTCGACTTTCTTTTGTTGGATAGAAGGTGCTTGGGGCGAAGCTGTAGTGGTTGCAGTGTCATTATGTTCCCCTTTTGAACAGATTGTGAAGAAGATGAATTTTTCAGTATGAGATACTACCTTGCGGCACTTTTTAGATGGAACAGTAGTCAGAACTACCTCTGTAATTCTGTAGAGATGACCCCCCAGAGAAACAATGACACTGCAGGGTCGAGACTCATAAACAACGTGGCGCTTCCACATATATGGTTGGCCTAAGAGAACATCACAGACATATAGTAGGGAAACATCACATAATACTCATCTTTGAAGGGTTGGATGCCATATGACAATCGACATTGTTGGCCGACACGAAGATCTCGTCCTTGGCAAAGCCACCCGATGTTGTATGGTTGCGGGTGTGGTGTTGTTGACAATCCCAATTGTTTGGCAGCCTCTGCTGAGATGAGGTTCTTCTGGCTTCTGCTATCAACAATAAAATGCAGCGAGGTTCCCTTCACCCACATCTATGAATGAAAAAGGCACTCCCCCTCTTCAGGATCTGTCGGTTCTTCTGGTTGAATTGTTGCAGTCGTGACAATAGCAGTGGGGTCTACGTCAATGATCTATCCTTTACCAGTATTTTCAGAATCAGATTCTGAATCAGGGTTCGACTCCTTGTCTTTGATCTCAGCCACCAATGACTATTTTGAGCGACATTCATCGGTGTTGTGCCAAGGGATTTTGTGGAAATCGCACCATTTTCCGGTGTCCTTCTTTGTCTTCCCCTGACCCTTCTTTTCCTGTGTCTTGGACTGTTTTTCGAGAGACTGTTTGTTAGGGTCATCTTTGTCATACTTCGGTTGTTGCGGATTTGGATACCCGAACTCCTGTTTGTTCTGGTGCTTAAATTTCTGCTCGATTTTAACAACATATCGATAAGCAGCACCAAGTGATGAGATGTCCAAAAAATCCATTTTAGTCTGGATGTATCTGTGTAGAGCCCCATGGTATTTCAGAACCAAATGTCGCTCAGATCCTTTGATACCCATCTTGGTGTGCAAGGTATGGAAGGTATTGGTGAACTATGGAACTGCTTGGCCCCTCTCTTGCCGCAGTGTGGCCCATCTCATGTATTGCTCCTCATAGTTGCCAATGAGGTAACACTGTTCCTTTACCGCATCCCCAAAAAAATCCCAAGTGGGATCGACCCTATATATTCCAGACTCCTCTATGGAACTTTGCTCCCAGTAAGTTTTCCACCAATGTTTGACATAAGGGAGAGCTTTAAGGAGTGCGAAGGTGATCTTTTCTTTGTCGGAAAAATTGTGAATAGAGAAATAACCTTCTAGCAGAGTTAACCATTTTTCTAGGGCTTCTACATCTATCTGCCCTTAAAATACAGGAATATCAAAGTTAACTTGTACCTTGAAAGCCGAGGTGCCTCCAAAGTGGCCACTTGATGAAGATGTGTCTGATGCTATTGGCAGGCATTGAAGGATGTGGGCAAAATTCTCCATCATTTCGTCCCTCTATCGCGTGAGAGCTTGCTCAAGCAACAGATTGATAGGATCGTCTGCTCCGTCATTTTTCTTTTCTTCGACCATTGAGGGGTTCTTGGGTGTGTAAGAGAAATTGTCTTCAAGAGAGACAAGCTCGAGACCCAACTTTCTATATTTGGACCTCGTCGGGGACATGCACTGAAAAAACGATCAAGAGTAGCCAGCTCTGATACCACTGATCTGGATTATTTTCGGCACGAAATGCGAGCGGAGATATAATAAAGAAATGAACAGAGATATCACAGATATTCAATAATGTAACATAAATGTATCAGAGATGCAACCATAAACACAGATATAAAGTAATACATGATTTCTATTAATGAAAGAAATGTACAGACACTGTAAAAATACAAAGTGAAAGACTCGCTAGAATGGTGGCAGCGTATCTCTGAGAAGAGATGTGACGGCTACTCGCATTCGCAAGAAGATGATTATAATGAGGCTTTGAAGGCCTTTTTACAATAAACAGGAATGCCAAAAGTCCTAGACATCCGAAAACCTAACCC
Source organism: Picea glauca (assembly GCA_000966675.3). NCBI lineage: Eukaryota > Viridiplantae > Streptophyta > Pinopsida > Pinales > Pinaceae > Picea > Picea glauca. The sequence continues at coordinate 741,824 of JZKD02S1349245.1, forward strand.
TAGGAGATGAAGCGCCAAAAGTCATGTGGGCCCCATTTGGGTAAGTTAGTACATCAACTTCCCGGGGTCATAAGTTTTGCATACAATCTCCGTTTTAGGCGTATGATAGCTAGTTGGAAAGGTATCGTCGAGGAGATTCATTTTGGGAGCTTAATCATGCCTTCGGTTATCATCGAAAACCTCGATCTCGAAAAACCTTCATTTGGGCCCTCAAAATGGCCCTAGAAGTTAAAAACTGCTAAAAATAGTAAATTGTTAAATTTGCCAAAAAACTATTTTGCGCCAGTTGGAAAAGGTGGGTGGCCACTGATATCCACCTTGATCAATCCTCCCTCCTTAGGAAGCAATGGTCTCCATTGCGTTGAGTTCTAGGGGGAGAGGGAAAAGCATTTGTTGAATCTGCATCTTGATGAGTTGCTTGCCTTGCTGGAGACGTCACGCTACTCAGTTTGTGGAAGTCTGTCACGAACTTGTTGAGGTTGAGGCTGTTCAACAAGTCGGGATACATGAGAGAAGGTGGTGCATAATGATTCTTTGCGCTTTGTTGCAACCTTGTCGACTTGCTTTTGTTGGATAGAAGGTGCTTGGGGCGAAGTTGTAGTGGTTCCAGTGTCCTTATGTTCCCCTTTTGAATAGATTGTGAAGAAGATGAATTTTGCAGTATGAGATACTACCTTGCGGTACTTTTTAGGTGGAACAGTAGTCGGAACTACCTCTGGTATTCTGTAGTGATGACCCCCCAGAAAAAATAATGACACTACAGGGTCGAGACTCATAAACAACGTGGCGCTTCCACATATATGGTTGGCCCAAGAGAACATCACAGACATATAGTGGGGCAAAATCACATAATACCTCGTCTTTGAAGGTTTGGATGCCATATGACAATCAACATTGCTGGTCGACACAAAGATCTCGTCCTTGGCGAAGCCACCCGATGTTGTATGGCTGCGGGTGTGGTGTTGTCGACAATCCCAATTGTTTAGCGACCTCTGCTGAAATGAGTTTCTTCTGGCTTCTGCTATCAACAATGAAATGCAACGGGGTCCCCTTCACCCACATCTGTGAATGAAAAAGGCGCTCCCCCTCTTCAGGATATGTTGGTTCTTCTGGTTGAATTGTTACAGTCGCGACAATAGCAATGGGGTCTACGTCAATGATCTGTCCTTTACCAGTATTTTTAGAATCGGATTCTAAATCAAGGTTCGGCTCCTTGTCTTTGATCTCAGCCACCAATGACTGTTTTGAGCGACATTCATCGGTGTTGTGCCAGGGGATTTTGTGGAAATCGCACCATTTTCCGGTGTCCTTCTTTGTCTTCCCCTAACCCTTCTTTTCCTGTGTCTTGGATTGTTTGTCTTCTCGCACAATTGATTTATGGTTGGATAGTATATTAGGAGGTTATATTACATAATTTGAAGTAGATTGTACCCAGTCATACAATGTTGCAGAAATGGACTTCTTCAAAGGTCCACACGGAAGGGTCATGAAATCATTAGGTACATGGATAAAGATGTTGTTGTGTGACAAGTGTGTGATGACAATGGATTTCGATTACTAAGGGGCTTCGCGCACATAGGGAATCGAGGAATGACAAAAGGATAGTCTGAGAGCAAGAGAGAACAAAGGAAGCGGTGAAAAAGGAAGGGAGGGACTGAGGATGCAGAGGACTGAAGAGGGTATACCAGAGGAAGAAGATGAGTTTGTAGTATTGCATGGAGGAAGGAGGTACAAGAGGTGAATGATTGGGGCTAAGAAAGGAGAGTCGCGTAATGAACTAGAGGGGAGAGAACCTTGCGCAATAGTCCAAATCATGGAAATACCACACATAAGAGGAGAGGAAGAGGAATCTCAGTCTAGTCATATCATAGAAAAGTCGTTAATTCCTTCTTAGACTGGATCCTGTGTCAAATCCATGACCCCATGTGCATCACCGCAATCAAAGATTAAAATTGAAGACTTATCAAAAGCACTTATAGTTAGCAAGGGAGGACAAAGTAGTAACAAACAAAGCAGTGGAAGTAGTGTGCAGAATCAGAGTCAACCAACATCACCAAGAGGAGGGACTACACAAAGCAACATGGTAGGGGTAGACACCACCCTCAGACTGCCTGAGTTCCAGGGAGTTGGGTCAGAGGACCCAAAACAACATTTGTTTGTTTGCGAGACATTTTGGGCCGCAAAGAATGTCCAGGACAAGGTTGTGAAGATTAAATAGTTAGAAACAAAATTTTGAGGTTGTGCATTAGTTTGGTACATGAAACTACAGAGTACCACACCTACAGGACAAGCCAGGACTTTGGCAGAGATAACGCAAACATTGTTGAAAGAGTTCAAGAAGTCAAAGTCCGAGTCACAATACATTATAGAACTGAAGGAGATTAAACAAGTACCAACTGAGTCGGTGTGGGACTTCGATCAAAGGTTTAAGGATCTAATGGGTAGACTGAATTTCCAGATCCCCAATCAACAACACCATGAATGGTTTATTGCAGGACTTCTACCACACATTCGCAGGCCGTTGACTCAACAGAAGGTTGCATCGCAGCCCGAGGTGCTGGAAATTGCAATGAATTGGAATCATCCCCTATAGGAGACAGTGGAGGGATGGCACAAGTTCAGATGCAATTGGATGCTTTGACGATTCAATTGGAAGAACTTACAAAAGGGAAGGAGAAACAAGAACAAGTTTGGTGTACCAAGTGTAGGACTGAAGGCCATCACAAGGACGAGTGCCCAACATTCACGTAGTATATGGCAACTAGAGTGTCGAATCCATTATCAAGAGGGGGTTATTGCGAGATATGTAAGAAATGGGGACATCATCCAACCGAGTGTCCATTGCTATAGAAGTATCAGAGTACACCAAGGAACTTGTTTTGCAATTTTTCCAAGTCACTCGAACATGAAGAGAAGGATGGTCGCACATTTGATCCGATGAGTGAGCTCACTATAGATATGTACAAGATTCAGGAGGAGAATGTTGCAACATAAGGGGGTGGTCCACAATATAATAATTAAAGAGGCTTTAATCCAGGAAACAAGGTAAATTTTGGTAGAGATCAAGGTAGAGGAAACTTTGGTAGGAGAGGAAGAGGACCAATTATCTGTTACAATTGTAATCAACTGGTACATTTAGCCCATGATTGCCCAAATCCATGTACAACGTGCACATAATATAGAGGACTAGACCATTCGACAAAATATTATCCTCAACTAGTTGCGAAATGGCAGGTAAGAGGAAATCAAAACCATAATCCAAATCAAAATGTGCAAAAAATGTCCACCGAAAAATGCAATGAAGGATCTAGAATAGCATTTGTTACGCGCGAAGGAGCTAGAACATGAGTTGATATGACGAATGAAGGAAAGAAGAATGAGCAAAAGGTGAGGAAGTCAATAGGACCTATGCCAACCTTTGATCCTTAACAAGAAAATGAGTCATATCAGAGGGCATGAAAAGAGGTACTTGGACAAGATTGGGGAGCATCAACATCGTCCGCACCTCATGTTGGAGATTGCGTTGTGTCAGAGAAACCAATTGGGAAGGTAAGCACTATAAGAGAATTCTTGAGAAGTTGTGTAGAGCTAATGAAAGATGAAACTGCACTGAATACACTATATGACATGATTGATCAATGTACACAAGGAAGGGAAACTCCCATCGCACAAAGGGTGGTAAATCAGGTACTTCTTAAGAAGAGGACCAACGGAGAATTCAGATTCAGTGCCCATATTGGGGAATACGATGTGGATAATGTTATATTGGACTTGGGGTCTGATGTGAATGTTTTACCAAATTAGACTTGGGAGATGATGGGAAAAGCTAAGCTAGTATGATCTTTTGTTCAGTTAAGCCTCTCAAATCAACACAAAATAGTACCAATTGGTCGATTGACATGAGTACATGTGAACACGGATTGGGTGTGCAACACGACATACTTTGAAGTTATTGAGATTGTGAATGATAGTCAACCATATCCAGCACTGATGGGACTTGAATGGAAATTTGATCACCAAATAATCATTCATTTGAAGAAGAGGGAAATGATATTTGAAGTCAGAGATTTGAAAATTACTGCACCATTGGACCCAGCAGAAGGAAGGAGATACATAGAGCCAGCAAGTGGAAATGACATTGACAATTTGTTTCACATGACTATGTGGATGGATTATTATGTTAACCCTAATGTAGATGGTGCACTAAGTTGGAGAAGTATCAATTCATGTGCATCAGTTTGGAGGAATGTCTAGAGAATTGGAAACAACAGATGCATGAAGTGTCAACAAAACAATGTGCATGCATAACCTGATCCTTTCGTTGCATTGGAACAGAATTATGTGACATGTCCAAGAATGATGGATTGACTGATATAAGTTTGTTTGTAAATGAATTTGAGTTGTAGGTACCTGAATAGAAAAGGTTGTTGGCATTGGATGCTTTCCTAAAAGCAACTGCAGCCAGATGGTGGGATGCAAACAAAGAAGGAATGAAAGATTGGTCACAGTGTAGAAGACTAATGCAAGTCAGGTTTGGTACCGAGGTTGAAAATATTACGCATAAGTATACAGGAGAGAGTGATCTAGCAGGTCATGTTGAGCAGTGCAGGACTTTACGGAGTTCAGTACTGGAAACAAAATGGACGCACATATTTATACATACACAGGATACAATCCTGAAGAGATGGTATCTGGAATTGGAAATGCGCAGAGAAACAACCAACTGGGACGAGCTAACTTGGAAGTTCAAAGCCACATTCACATTTGAACATGAATCTCCATCAATAGATTCAATGCTACAGGCTATTTGAACTAACATCTTCTCAGAAGAAGGGCCGATGGAGATGGTATCGGTGTGTAGTACGTATAGAGATAATATCATGGTCCATGAGTTATTGGAGTGTTACAATGTCTCTAAGGAAGAATATGATGATGAAGATCCTAAGAACGTGCAAGCATATGAAACAGAAGGAGAACGTGCAGCAGAAGGACCAGAGCTCAAGTTCGTTGTGTACACATAGCTCATAAAGACATGAAAGGTAAACATTGGGACAATAGAGAATCCAAAGTTTTCACAGATAGGGGATTACTGGAGTGATGAGACCATAGAAAAGATTGCAGACTTGCTACACGAATATAGAGACCTATTCCCAACTACATTTTTTGAGATGAGGGGGATAGATTGGGGACTTATGCGAGATGAAGATTCCCTTGAAACCAAGTGCTAATCCAGTGTGACAGAGGCCTTACAGGTTAAATCCGAAGTACAAGGAAAAGGTGAAAGACGAAATAGACAGGATGTTGGACGCAGGAATCATTGAACTGATAGAAGAATATGAGTGGATCAATCCAATGGCAGTGAAAGAGAAGAAGGCAGGAGGAATCCAGATTTGTATGGATCTAAGGAATCTGAATGATGCATGTTTGCATGACCCATTCCCAACACCATTCACATATGAGGTATTAGAGAATGTAGGAGGCAAAGAGACGTATTCTTTCATCGATGGATTCTCGGGGTACCATCAGATAAAAATTGCGCAAGAAGACTGGTACAAGACTACTTTCACGAGAGAGTGGGGGAGTTATCAATATACAATAATTCCCTTTGGACTAAAGAATGCCCCTGCAATGTTCTCCAGAGTAGTGTTTGCAACATTCAAGGAATTTATTCATAGGTTCCTTGAAGTATACTTGGAAGATTGGACTGTGTTTAGTCTACTAAAGGATCACATATAAGTACTCTAGCTAATGTTGGATAGGTGTAGGCAATGCCAGATTTCGTTGAACTTGAAGAAGTGTATTTTTTGCGCACCGTTTGGAATTTTGTTGGGCCATGTAGTTTGAAAGCAGGGATTACTAGTAGATCCAACCAAGATTGTAGTGATTCTGGATTTAGAACCACCTACATCAGTCATATAGTTGAGGGAAAATATAAGTCATACAACATATTATAGAAAATATATTAAAGCATATGCATAGATCACAACACTGATGGAAAAGTTACTGAAGGACGAAAAGTTCCAATGGAACGAGGACTGTCAAAAGGGTTTGGATGCATTAAATAAAAAACTAGTGACCGTGTCGATTTTGATCTTTCCATATTGAAACAAGGAGTTCCATGTTCATGTAGATGCATCGTCCATAGCTTTGGGAGCAATATCTCAACCAGGGGAGAGAGACATAGATGACCCAATTTATTTTGCAAGTAGGAAGCCGTCTATAGCAGAAAATAATTACACCACTACAAAACAAGAAGGATCGGTAATGGTATATGCATTGCAGAAGTTCATACATTATTTATTGGGGTCTCACTTTAAGATGTTCACAAACCATTATTCATTAAAGTACTTAGTGAACAAGCCATTGTTGGGGGGAGGATATGCACATGGCTACTATTGTTTCAGGAATATGATTTTGAGGTTGTGGTGAAACCAGGGAATTTGAATGCAGGATCAGATCATCTATCGTGCATACTATCAGGAGAAGATGCAGGAAATTTAGATGATGACTTCCCAGATGCACAACTATTTACAGTTAAAATGGTGGATGATTACTCCTTGGACATCATGCAATTTCTAAGTACATGAATGGCTCCATCAAACATGACAGTTGTGTAGAAGAAACAGCCTGTAGTGAAAGCAACAGATTATCAGTTGATTGCAGGGAGTTTATACAAGTTGGGTGTGGATGAAATATTGAGACAATGTGTGTTGGAAATCAAAAGATGAATGATACTCACAGAAGAACATGACGAGATTGCAGGAGGACGTTATGCAAAGAGAGCAACTACACAAAATATTTTTTGCACAGGACTTTGGTGGCCCACACTTCACAAAGATTCTAAGGAATATTGGCAGTCATGTGATGTATGTCAAAGAGTGGGAAAGTCATCCAGGAGAGATGAAATGCCTTTAAATCCACAAGTTACGTTGCCAGCATTTGATAAATGGGCCATAGAATTTGTGGGGCCAATCCATACACAAGCAAGAAGATCAAGGGAAATGTACATAATCACTGTGACGGAGTATTTGACAAGATGGGAACAAGCAACAATAATCAAAAACTACACCACAAAGACTGCTACAGGATTTTTGTTTGAGAATATAGTCACACGATTTGGATGTTCGCGCATATTACTCAATGATCAAGGAACCCACTTTCTGAATAAGAAAAATGCAGCATTGACCGAGGAGTTTCAAATCCATCATCAGAAGAGTACACTGTATCATCCTTAGGCCAATGGAATGGTGGAAGCTTTTAATAAAATCTTGGAGAATTCCTTGACAAAGATATGCAATGTAGGGAGAGATGATTGGGACTTAAGAGTTCCTGCAGTTTTATGGGCCTACAGGACAACACAGAAAATTTGACAGACAAGACACCTTTCAGGTTGGTCTATGGACTAGAATCAGTAATTCCAATGGAGTTTATTCTACGTAGCCTACGCATTGCAGTGATCACTAATCTTTCAAACTCTGGCGCAATAGAGGAGATACTATCACAATTAGTACAACTTGAGGAAGATCGGTTTGTCGCAGGTTTCCATCAGCAAGTTCAGAAGGCAAGAGAGAAGGCATTGCATGATAGACACATTAAGCAAAAAACGTTTCTAGTAGGAGATTTGATATTACTCTATGATAGAAAGTTCATGCAACATCCAAGAAAGTTTAGAATACACTGGTTAGGACCCTATGTGATTCAACATGTAACAAAGACAAGTGTTTCGTGGTTGGAAACCCTGAATGGAGAAGTCCTTGGAGGAATGGTGAATGGAAGTCAACTGAAACTCTTTAGAGATGACCGACATTCTACGCAGTAATCTGGGCTACGCTCGAACACATGTATCATAGTAATTGTACTATAGTAGGAAGATAAAACACAAAAAAACATATAAAAAGTAGAAAAAGGAAGAAAAACAAATAAAATTTAAATATAGAAAAAGAAAAAGATTATCAAGTACAAAGACATAAGAACTTGCATAGAAGGAATGATTATCGCACATTGGCATGGAACTATGCCAGTTAAGTCACGGAAGAAAAAGATCGGGACACAAGAAGATGTCAAAGAAGAACAGTTGCACAGTTTGGCATTGATAAGACCATTAAAAGCATTAAATCACAGAAACGACGATGAAAATATGGTAATGATAGGTCATAAAGACGTCGTACAATCTTAAATGGTAAAAGCTTCTAGAAATCACGACAGATTGGCAGTACGAGGAAAAAATCACACGATGGATTTTGTAATAAAGTCGCATTTATTTAACCATTCATCAACCCCATTGGTGGATTGGACAAGTTAGTTAAGGCGTGAAGCGACATGCATAGTTGGCAAGGAGACACAAAAGCAGTTGAAAGTCGCTAAGCGTAAATAATTGTTACTAAGAGCTGTATGCAAGAGAGAGTGAACCAGAGAAAACCAGAGTGAGCCCGAGTCACTCAGAGTTGAACTATAGCTACAACATAACAACCACAAAGCAAGTAAAGGAACCCGTCACACACAACAATTGCCCCACCAAAAGTTGCAATGTCATTATCATCGGCACAAAAGCAATCGAAACAACTAGCAGATGCACTAGAGGTTGAGGAAATACCTGGAGGTTCATCTTCGGCTTCGCAGGAAAACTTCCATAGGGATTATATCCCACCAAGGAAGTACAATGCACCTCATCTCAAAGTACCAACATATGGGAAATACCCACTGACAACATCACTAGTCCCACCTTCTGTAAGTATTGAAGGAGACATGCTCAACAAGGTTGCTTCCCTCAAGTTTGTGGATCAAGATATCATAGACGAGCAGAATTTTCTCGAGTTGGCTAGGGAAACATTATTATGTGCTAAGAACATACTGGGCATAGGAGCGATATTGTTGGAAATGAAGATGTGGGAAATGGGACTCGAGAAGTTAGGAATACTGCACTTATTGAAGGTTCCACACTTCAGACACAGCTTGGAAATCAATGTTTGTGTTAAGTTACTACTCAATTGCGCCCATGGAGCAACATTGTGGCTTGACCCACCAGTGTCGATTGATACTACATTGATTGTGCAGATCATAGGGCTACCGAAAGTAGGAGAGGATCCAACTATTTTGTTCAATAAGGCAGGGGAGAGAGCTCTATTAGAATCAATGAAGGAGAAATTTCACACCTTAAAGGAGAAACGGGGATTGGATGTCACGAACATCAATGATAGTGGTGTTTGGTTTGCAACTCATGCGTTGGCCTGCAAATTGTTGCGCAAGTGTCATAAGGACGAAGTACAGGCTGCAGTGATCGCAGCCGCAGAAAAATGCTCAGAAGGGGTCTAAATGCACTAGGTCACCTTCTTCATGAATCAATTTTTAACAGACTGTATCGAGGCCCAGGAGAAGGGTACATAATTTCATTATGCATGGATTTTGATTTAGATTGCACTAGTAGCCTGGAAGGAATTGGGCTACTACCAATATATGGGAAAACTCAGTAGAGTTAATATAGTCGTGTGGTATGCCAACTTATGGCATACGACAAACAAAAGGAGGAAACATGACAATAATGTTACATTTTTTGTATACTTTGATCATATCAGGTATCTAATCGAACATAAACTGCGCATCTCAACCGAGACAGTGGAAATATACAAGGATATTGCGCGATTCAAAGTAGGCATGCACCATATGTATGTGCAAGCAAAGAAGGACCCTGCACCCCAGTGGCTACCCACCAGCTATAGGTTGAAAACAGAGGATGTATGCCTGATTATGAATGATTGGGAAGATGGGTGGAAAACCCTAGTAGAAAAAGCGGGGCACCCAAAAGATGAAGAAGAATAGGGTAAGAGTGATGAAGAACTAGATGAGGGGCAGGGGAATGAACGGAACAATGGCGTAGGAGATACACCTAGGCCATCAACAACAGAGGCACAATAGATAGTCCCCATGGTAGGAGTGAAACACAAAGATATGGGGAAGGATCTAGTGTTAATGTTTATGCCATTATTATAGTTCTTTGCATTTCATAAGATAAGAGAATAATAAGAACAAGATCACTGAGAAATACACATCCACAAGAGACACAGCATTTATCCTGGGAAACCCTCTAGGGGAAGAAAACCCAACAAAACTTCTTTATCATACATAGCTTATCAAATGTTCAAGAGATAACTCAACCAATACAGAAAATCCTCCTCCAAGAGATGCGCCACCCTTCTTCTCCTCTCACCAACTTGAAATGTCAACTTGCCTCATAAGA
>JZKD02S1349245.1:752067-774103 GCA_000966675.3 Picea glauca
GGATTAATCTAATAATAAAAATAATAATAATGACATGATTAATCCACAATGGGGATTTAATCCAATAACAAAATAATAAGAATGCTCTTCGCAGTTACATTATTTCAACATCTAGTAGGAGGTGCACGCAAGAAGACTAAGGCGCACAAGGAACCCCTAGTCTACAATTTGACCAATGATTACATGGATCAAATCAGATACCAAGTATGGGATGTCGCAGAGGAAGTCATTGAGGAAGCGACGAGGAAACGAGAAGACCAATGTGTGGTTAACCAAGCCAGTTCACCATGTAAATACCCAATGTAGGTAGGACAACAATTTATAATCCATAAAGGATAATATATTAAATAATAATGTATATGAATATGAGATGATGAGATAAATAAGAATGAGGGCCTTATATACCCACGCAGGGGTGCCATTCCATGAAAATACATGACCTCTCATTGGGAAGGTGTCTCTTCATTAATTATTCATTAACTATTATAATGTATTTATATTTATTATTATATATTATGTTCATAACATTTCCTTCCCCTTAAAAATGCTTTGTCCTCAAATTAGTGATCGTTGAGGACTTGAAACGATAGGATCTTCTAACCACTACATAGAACCGTCAAATTGTAAGGGAGTCTACCCACCTTAAATCGATCTTCGGCACAATGGGGATTTTATGGGGTTCTTGTAGACAATTTGATGTATTTTGACTCCCATGATAACTTCTACCTTGAGCATCATTTGTAATGGAGGTAATAATTTTTGACATATTTGTCATTTGTTTCTATGGATACAATAATTGGTTGAAGTATCGATTTTTGTGATTAGGATGTCTATAAGGCATCCTTGCAACTTGATCTTTACTTTGTGTGCTTGTAGCTTCTTCTTGAGTAACACTTGGAATTGAGTCTTCTTCATAGCACTGGATTGTTTCTACTTCAACATGTGAAGACCTCTTTACATCAAATAAATCATTTTGAGTTGTAAGATTGATTGGGTCTGTATTAATTGCTTTATCCACCACCAGGTTTTTTCCATTTGAATACTTCTATAGTTCCATAGGTTCAGTCATGGTCTCTTTATCTACCAATGATTCTTTATTAATAAGTTGTTCTAACTTGTCCTCTATCGTCTTCTTATCACTCTTTATCTTCTTAATATGGGTGAGTAAACTTTGATTATGGATTTTTAGGCGACAAAATTCTGCATCTTTGTCTATGACTATTTTATCACACTCCTTTTGGATCTCAAGTATTGATTGTTGTTTATCTGAAAGTAGTATTTTGGAGATCTGATCAAGATATTTTGACGTAGATATTGAATCTGACTTCACTAAGACATCGTGTAATTTTTTTCTTCTTCTTATAGGAAAACATTAAAAAAAAATTCTCAAGGTTTAATAGTAAGCTACCCAGCGTCTCTAACCAAGTTGAGTCGAGGATTATATCAACCTCTTTGTCATATATAGTTGTAACCTTGAAATTCGATACGAGTTTATAATCTCGAGTCGAGTGTTAACGGTAAGTCCTTGATGTCATATTTATTGTCAAAAAAAAGTCCTTTGTTTCGATTACATTTGTCTTTGGAATTATTAATCGATTCGCCAAATCCATACTTATGTGATTTTTCTTCTTATGTGGGAAAATATAGATGCCAACTTCTTTTTCTTGAATATTTCCTCTAAATGTTAATAATCTGATGCATCTAGTTAGATGATTTTTACCAGAAAAATATTCTTTTCTTAAAATCCATTTTTTTAATTTGAATTGACCTTATAATTATTATAATATCCCTTTAATAATAATAAGACTTAAGCTTCTTGACTTAACAGATATCTTCCTCTAATATTCTTTTATACTCTCTTAAAAAATAATCCTTGATAATTCTTCTTTTTATATATTATATATATAGAGTTCAAAAACTTTGAATATTTTTTTATACTTTACCAAAAGTAATTTTATATTCACTTAATCTTTTTTTTTCCTTGGTAATTAATGAAAATAATTTAATATTACCTTCACACTTCCCAAAAAAAAAATCTTTTAGTTATACTCCTTTCTTAACTCACTGCATTTGTGAACTTTTGAAACAACTTTTTTTTTTAATTAAAACTTTTGACTTTTTTATTATATATCCTCCTTTTATATTTTTCACCATATATTCTACACTTCTTAAAAAAATAAAAATTGTTTGCTAGTTTGTCCATGACCTAGAGGACTAGCCTGTGGCTGAGAAACCGTGACTCAGGGGCATCTAAGCCATCAAAATCACCCGGGGATCGCACCCGGCCTGAGCCACACCAACCCTTAACATGGCTGGATTTTTTGTCCCCGCAAGTTTCGAACTGGTGACTTAACATCACAGAGTGTCTTAACAACACACTCCATCACCGACTATCCTACACCGCGGTGACACTTTTATTAAAAAGGACATGGGGATGGGCTTTGATCCACTTATGTGTGCATGGGTCACGATACCATTTAATATAGTATCTCTGGGTGCAACCACACGTTCGACCACTACCTCAAGGTGCCCCCATGGCTCCAGGTAAATCCCTCACGAGAATTGAACCTTTCCCAATGGTGAAAAACTCCTTGCTTTCTGCCATTGGATCCAACCCCTTTGGGCTCTTCACTTCTTAAAATTAATATAACTTAGAAGTTGATTAATTTTATTTTTTTCCTTTTTGTTTTGTTTTAACAAAGGTCACGACTTTTTGTTAAACGGTGGCTAATTACCCTTTTACTTCTATGGAAATTGTATGGATTACTATAATGAACAGTAGAGTTACTGCACTTAAAATCGTACGAAAAATGTTTTACATAATAACTTGTGGTTGCACGGTTGTAAATAGTAGATATTGATGTACGCACTGAATATCAATTATATATATATATATATATATATATATATGCATGTATTTTCTTTTTCTTTTCTTTTTTATTTATGGAAACAAAAACTTCTTGTTCAAAAAAATTTTGTACGTGAATTTCCACGATAGAGATATTTATTTCTTGTTCTGAAGTAAAGAGCTTGAATTTACCGGAAAATTTGTGGTAGTTTAAACCATTCTTTTACACTTTCTTTCTGTTCAATATTCTTGTCAATGGAAGGTGGAAGGAATCTCTTTTTTAATTTTTGGATAATAGTTTATTTTTCTTCAATATTGTATTCTGCAGCGGAAATTTTAGACTTCAAATGGCTAAGGGCCAACTATGGTCAAGGACCAAAAAAATTAGAGAAACTTTGTTTATGGCCAAAAGTCAGATCGAGATGAAGCTCTGATAAGATGCGAGCATTTTTAGGGCCTGTAATAAGATGCGAGCCCTAAAAATGTTGTTTAGGGCCTCAAAACGACCCTGGAAGTCAGGGACCCAAAAACTAGGAAAAAACTGCCAAACTAGAAAACTACCAAAATGAGCTAGTTGGAATAGGTGAGAGGCCATCGACATCCATCTGGATCAATATTCCTCTCTTAGGAAGCAATGGCCTCCATTGCGTTGATTTTCCCCATCAGATGAGAAAAATTTTGTTGAATTTGGCCCCATATATATATGCATGTATTTTCTTTTTCTTTTTCTTTTCTTTTTTCTTTATGGAAACAAAAACTTCTTGTTCAAAAAATTCTTGTACGTGAATTTCCACGATAGAGATATTTATTTCTTGTGTTGAAGTAAAGAGCTTGAATTTACCAGAAAATTTGTGGTAGTTTAAACCATTCTTTTACACTTTCTTTCTTTTCAATATTCTTGTCAATGGAAGGTGGAAGGAATCTTTTTTTTAATTTTTGGATAATAGTTTATTTTTCTTCAATATTGTATTCTGCAGCGAAAATTTTAGACTTCAAATGGCTAAGGGCCAACTATGGTCAAGGACCAAAAAAATTAGAGAAACTTTGTTTGTGGCCAAAAGTCAGATCGAGATGAAGCTCTGATAAGATGCGAGCATTTTTAGGGCCCGTAATAAGATGCGAGCCCTAAAAATGTTGTTTAGGGCCTCAAAACGACCCTGGAAGTCAGGGACCCAAAAACTAGGAAAAAACTACCAAACTAGAAAACTACCAAAATGAGATAGTTGGAATAGGTGAGACGCCATCGACATCCATCTTGATCAATCTTCCTCCCTTAGGAAGCAATGGCCTCCATTGCGTTGATTTTCCCCATCAGATGAGAAATTTTTTGTTGAATTTGGCCCCAAGTGAGCCACTTGCCTTGGTGCAGGAGCTGCCCTGCTTTGACAACTCGATAAAGCTGGATCCTTTACTGGAGAGTGCCCTTGACATGTGTGTCCACAATCTAATCACTGGATGCATGTTGTATGCAGTCGGGGTTGAGCTCTATTGGTGTCAACTATTCTGCTATCTCTGAGGTGTCCAATAATGGTGGGAAATGAGGCCGAAGGAGATCCACGTTGAACAATGGGTGCAGGCCAAGGATAAGAGGAATGTTGAGCTAAAAAGAATTGTCACCCACAACCTTGGTGATGGTGTATGGCCCATAACGAAGTGGACAAAGATTCTTATGGGGCCTTGTAAGGTGTTCTTTCTGCAAGTGTAACCAAACTTTTTCGCCCACCTGAAACTTATGTGTCACTTAACGTTGACCATGGCGTTGATTGTACTTGGCATTGGAATTCTGTAGAATATCCTGAACCTGTTGGTGGATGTGGTGGATCCACTCAATGAATTGGGTGGCTTTGTCAGCTTCAGTTGGAGTAGGGGATGAGTCGATTGAGGTAGTTGTAAGGGGTAGTGAAACATCCATGGGACCTAATGGTTGGAATCCCAACCCCACCTGAAAGGGGTTGTGGTTGGTTGAGTTATGCAGGGCTCGGTTGTAGCTATGTTGAACATAGGGAAGAATCTCATCTCATGTTTGGGGGTGCTTTGAATTGTACATGCCCAGGATATGCACGATCATTTGATTTACGACCTCGGTTTGGCCATCTTTCTAGGGGTGGAAGGCCATGGATTTGGTGAGCTTGGTGTCCAGCAATGACCATAGCCTCGACCAGAAAGTGTTGAGAAACTGGATGTCCCGATCTGAGTCAATGGTTTGTGATATTCCAAAATGTACCTAGACTTGTTCAAAGAAGAGCTTGATAGTGGCCTCTGTTGTGATGTTCTTCTTGCAGGCGGCCAGAATCACCATCTTAGAAAAGCGATCAACAACCACAAAAACACAGTCATTGCCGCTTTTGGTGAATGGGAGACCTGACATGTATTCCATTGAGATGGATTCACATGGCATGTTAGGAGTAGGCAGAGGGGTGTATAGGCCTTGTTTCTTAGTGGTCGGTTTGGAAACAGTGCAAGCAGTGCAAGACTTGATATACTTGTTGACATCCTGTCAAAGTTTCAACCACTAGAAATGTTTATGTAGCATTGCCACTGTCTTTTCGACGTCGAAGTGTCTTTCCACCTGATTGTAGTGGGCTTCCCAAATCAGCTTCACTCATTTGCTTGATGGAATGCAGATATGGCCTAGACTACACAACAACCCGTCCTGAAGATGGAAATTAGTGACAGTTGAGTTTGCGCCCAACATTTGGTAGGTGGTGGCGAAGTCTAGGTCTGTCTCATAGAGTTGGGGTCATCTAGAGGCCTCGTGGCTGCAAGAGTCTAGCACCATGGTGAGTGTCGCAACTGGAAGTCGACTAAGGCAATCCGTGACTCAGTTGGTACTTCTTGTTTTATACTTGATGTTGAGGTGGAATTGCAGCAAGTATGTGGACCACTTTTGATGGCGGACATTCTGCAATTTGCCTTGTGTCTGCATGAACTGCAATGGCTTATGATCAATGTGGATGACTGTCTCCTTCCTAAGAATGTAATGTCTCCACTGGTGGCATACTTTCACAATGGAGTACATTTCTTTGTCGTAAGTAGGGTACTTACGGACAACAATTGATAGTGTCTCACTATGATAGGCTACGAGGTGGTCGTGTTGAGTGAGAACGATGCCCACAACATAGTTTGAAGCATCTGTCTCGATCTCAAAGGGCTGTTGTAGGTCCGTTAATGAAAGTATTGGGGATGAGAACAAGAGTTGCTTTAAATCATCGAATGCTTGTTGTTAGGAACGACCCCATACAATGTTTTCCTTACCACCACCCCTGGTTACTTGGCTGAGGGCCCAAGCAATATGGGAGAATCCCAACACAAATCTGCGGTAGAAATTGGCAAGGCCCAAGAAGATCTAAAGCTCGGTGAGTGTGGTTGGGGATAGCCAGTCACAGATGACCTAGATCTTTGTTATATCCACATGTACGCCATGTTGATCAATGATTTAGCCTAGGTAATGGATTATATCCATGCCAAAGGATCATTTTCCCAAGTTGGCGTATAGCTTGTGCTGTCGCAAGGTGTGCAGAACCTGTTGAATATGTTGCAAGTGTTCCACCCAAGTCTTGATGTAGATGAGGAGTCATCCATATACACCACTACAAAATTATTGGTGAATGGTCGTAGGATATCGTCCATCATCCTCATGAAAGTGGTTGGAGAATTTGTCAATCCAAAGGGCATGACCAACCATTCAAAAAGACCTTCCTTTGACTTGAAGGCAGTCTTCCATACATTTGTTTGTTCTATTGGGACCTAGTGGTAGCCATACTTCAGATCAATATTACTGAAATGTTTGGCCCCTGTGAGCTGATCAAGGAGGTCATCGATTCAGGAAATCAGGTACTAGTTTCTGACTATGATTTTATTCAGGGTCTGATAATCAATGTAGAGTCGCCAGGTTCCATCTTTCTTTTGTACCAGCACGATTGGGCTCCCACAAGGTGATGAGCTAGGACAGATGTGCCCCTTGTGGAGAAGTTCTTAGATTTGCCACTTGATCTCATCATTCTCCAACAGAGAGTGGCGATAGACTAGCCCATTGGGCAACATTGTGTCGGGGGTCAAATCGATGGGATTCTTGACTTGACAGTGCAAAGGGACCCTAGTAGGTGAGGAGAAGATATCTGAGTATTCTTCCACGACCTTATCCACTTGCTTCTGTTGTGTGGAAAGGTCGATCGCGGAGGCCCTGGATGTGGATGCGATCTTTCGCTCACTCTGAGAGCAAATCAAGAAGAAGACAAACTTCCCCGTATGCGAGATGACCTTCCTACATTGCTTGGCAGAGATCAAGGAAATAGCACTAGGTGGGACTGCCTCGGGTATCCTGTACAATTTCTTGTTCAAAGTAATAATAACACTGCAAGGCCTAGAATCATATACAACATGGCATTTCCATAAATACGGTTGGCCCAAAACAACATTACAAACTTTGAGAGGAGAAACATCACACAATACCTTGTCTTTGAAGGGCTTGATGTCGTATGGCATGGAACATTGTTGGCTGACGCAAATATCGGTTCCTTAGCGAAGCCATCGAATGGTGTAGGGTTGTGGGCGTGGCATTTTCGGCAGGGCGATCTGCTTGGCAACCTATTCTAAGATGGGGTTCTTATGGCTACTGCTATCAATGATGAAGTGCAGCGGGGTACCCTTCACCCACATTTGTGAATGAAAAAGGCACTCTCCTTCCTCTGGCTCATGTGGTTCACCGGGCTAGAGCTTGGTGGTGACAACGGTAGCACTGGGTTCTGTGTCAATGATCTGTCTCCCCCTTTTTGGTTCTGACTTAGAGTCGAAACCCGCATCTGATTCAGATTTTTTCACCTTAGCCATCATCGACTGTTTGGAGCAACAATCAATAGTGTTATGCCAGGGGCTCTTATGGAAGTCACACCACTTCCCAGTATCTTTCTTTGTCTTTCCAGTGTCCTTCTTTGCGTATGGCTTGGAATGGTTGTCTTGGTGTTGTCCATATTTTCCCTATCCTTTTTTCGGGGGGTTGGGGCCGCCCTTTCCTTGCTTTTGTTGTGCGGGGTTCCCAGGCCCAAATTGTCGCGTCTTTTGTTTGAGCTTTTGCTCGATTTTGACAACATATCTATAGGTCATGCCCAAAGACAAGATGTCCAGAAATTACATTTCAGTCTGGATGTATCAATGTAGAGCACCGCGATACTTGAGCACCAAATGTCGCTCAGAATCTTTGATACCCAGCTTCGTATGCAAGGTATGGAATATATTTGTGAGCTCGGGCACTGGTTGGTCTCTTTCTTGTCGCAATGTGGTCCATTTTGTATACAAGTCGTCATAACTTCTGACAAGGTAGTATTGTTCCTTAATAGTATCCCTAAAGGATTCCTAGATGACCGCGACTGTAAATAATGAGGGTTCTTCTATCTCCTTTTGCTCACAAAAAGTTTCCCACCAATCTTTGACATGGGGAACGACTTTGAGGAGTGAAAAAGTATTTTTTTTCTCTATTCGAAAAGTTATGGACAAAAAAATACGCTTCTAGTAGATTCAACCACTTGTCTACAACATCTACGTCTATTTGAACTTCAAATATAGGAATATCAAAGTTAATTTGTACCTTGAAAGGAGCGGCACCTCCACTCGAGGAAGATGCGTTGCTTGTTGGTAGCTGACGAAGGATTTTCTTGAAACTATCCATCATCTTGTTCCTTTGTTGCATGAGGGAATCCTCAAGAAATGTTTTGAAAAGATCTCATGTCCCATCATATTTATTTTCTCCCGCCATGTGAGATTGTTTGGGCATGTGAGAGATTGTAGTGCCTTTAAATAAAAAAATTGATATAAATCATTTTAATTGCACAAATAGATTAATCACTCGAACATATAAAATTTATCTAGCTAAACATAATAGCTTATGGACAACCTCATAACACATCATATTCCTTAAATTTCATAAAACAAATACATAAATTAAAATACCTGGGTCTGATGCTAACCCTTCGTTTTCCGCTTGTCTTGTTGACCTTCCTGTTGCTGCCTTGCCCAGCTTGAATCCACAGACCAACTCTGCCCAAAACCGAGTATCCACCCTGCCAACTAGGACAACTACCTAGCTCCAGGATACCATATGGATATACTGGCCCCTCGTGCCCAAAACCCCAAGCAAACCGGTGCCCCTTGTACTAACCCTCCCGACTACAGAACTCAACTCTCCTCTCTGCAAATCCAAGAGAGCCCCCAAAATAAAATTTCTTGTAGAATGATCCCCCCTTCCTTCGTAAACCTCCTCCCCTCATATCCCTCCTTCACCGCCCTTTCTCCTCATTTATTACCTTATCTACACATTCATTACCCTATCCGATTATTAATGCTTTATCCTATTATTCATGTCCCCTTATCCGTTTATTAATGCCCCTTATCTCTTCCGTATACGTAACCTTTAATTTAATAATATAATTTATTAACCCTATTAATTTAATACCCATGTCAATGAATGTAACATGTAATTAATTAATCAAATTGTAACCATTAATTAATTAATAAATATTTAATTAGTATCATTATACCAATCTTTGTTTAATTAATTAATATGTTAGGAAAATTAATTACCTAATAATTTTACTTAATAATTCCCTAAACATATATTCTACTAGGGTTGTTACAGAGATTTTGTCCTCAAGGGAAACAAGCTTGAGACCCAATTCTTTGTACCCTGACTGTGTTGGGGACATGCATTAAAAATGACAAGGGGAAGACCACTTTGATACCACTAATCCAGATTTTATGAGAAGAACGAAATGAATACAGATTATTAAAAGATGCTTAACACAGAATAACACAGATACAGTAAAATCGGTTTCTATTCAATAAGGAAATAAGCTAAAATTGTAAAATGCAGCGGAAAACAAGCTTGCTAGAATGGTGGCGGCTTATCTCTAAGAAGAGATGTGACGGTTGCGCTTGTTCACAAGAATATGATTACAATGAGGCTCTGAAGGCCTTTTTACAATAAACAAAAATGCCAAAAACCCTAGACATCCAAAAACCTAACCCTAGGAGATGAAGCGCCAAAAGTCATGTGGGCCCCGTTGGGGTAAGTTAGTACATCAACTTCCCGGTGTCATAACTTTTTCATACGATCTTCGTTTTAAGCGCACAATAGCCCATTGGAAAGGTCTATCTGAGGAATACACATGTTTTCGTCAAACTCTAAATCTATATACTCTAATTGTGGCGAGCCGTAAAAACGATGTTTAGGGCCTCAAAACGGCCCCGGAAGTCAGGGACTCGAAAACTAGGAAAAAACTGCCAAACTGGAAAACTACCAAAATGAGCCAGTTGGAATAGGTGGGAGACCACCGACATCGATCTAGATCAAGGACTCATAAAATAAGGAAGAACAAAAATTAGAGTGAAAAAGTAGCATGCAGAGGGAAAAGCAGGTGAAAGCATCCCGAACAACAAGTTAAATTGAGTTATCATGTATTGTAATAGGGTTTTAAGCCCTATAATTTATTTATAAATATGTAATGGGATAGGAGAATAGAGGATGATTTTTTGAGTTTTGGACTTTTCTGTTATGTTAAAGAAGAAGAGTTATAGGATAGACTAAGAATGAAATGATCTATGTTTGAATGCTAAGGAGATGATGCAGAGAGAAAGAAAGGCTTGCACTGAAGAACGATTAGGGTAGGAGAAAGGAAAGATAACCATGATATATCATTGTAAGCGCGGTGCGCAAGCCTGAAGCAATTACCAAACACATAATAGATAAGCCAGTCGTTGTGGACGTAGCCCAGAGTTGGGTGAACCACGTTAACTCTTGTGTTGAATATATTTTGTGTGATTGTTCATCGATTATGTTTGGATGCATACTAGATTAGATTTGTCTTATGTATAATCATTGTGCAATTGTTACGATTGTTACAGTAAGGGGTTTATGTTGTAATTTGGAATATAATGGTAATATGAATATGAGCTCACTAAGTAGCTAACGAATAACAAAGACAGATCAACGCACACATAACCAATAAAAAAGAATTAATAGAATAATCACCTCCCATTTCCTCTCTACTCCGGAAACCTGGTTCCTGCGGTCCCAATAGATACCTTGGGTGAGACTTCATCTGCACATGTAGGTGATGCCGAAAGGGCCAGTGTCTGAAGGGTTTTGTTGGTCAAAGATAACTTGAACCTAGGGTCTTACAACCACACGCAACGCCAACAATTGGGTTATAATATCCTCCGCCTCTAGGTGATGGTTGCCCCAATGAAGGAACAATAGTAATGAGAGATCTCATGTGAATGAATTAGACAAGATGATATGCAGACTGGTGATCCCATGGGGTTCTTTCATTTTCTAGTAGCTTTGCGAAATGAAATGGGATCTCTGGTGGTCATGCATGTAGTATTCAAATAGAGACAATTTTTTTTGTTCAAATTTTAATTATCACACACCTCTATTCTACGTGACAACAACCTCATAAAACTCACATCAAGCAAATAAGAAGTAATTTTATCATATATTGGAAATACTGAGTATTTTGAGCAGTTTTTGGTTATCCCATCCTGACTTGAAGAGGTTGGTAGGATACTAAAGTAAATATATGGTTGCATATCCCAATGCAACTAAGACAAGGCATTGAATAAGTTGTTGGTTGAAGAAGGAGTGTAGAGATAAATATAGCTCTACTACATGTAATGACCAGACACAAGTAAATTTCCTACTTCCTTCCTTTCATCTGTCAGTAAGAAATGAAAGGACGTGGAAAAAATAAACTCAAAGGCAAGGGGGTTGGCATAATCCCCGTGAAATATCCAATCTTCACTATACCCATTGCGAAAGGAATGGGTCACATGAAGCGAATTACCACATATTTCCATGGGAGAAGATAAGAGACATGGAGAATCAGAAAGAAGACATAGGTAAAAATTCAAAACCAACGAAAGGTAAAGCACCTGCTCATTACGTTGCTTCCCATTGCAATATAGGAGTACCTAAATATTTGCTTAACACTTCATTTCCTTCTTAGAGAGATGCATGGCTTCTTGACAAAGTTCATCCTCCCACGTGACATTATGAAGAGAATTCTTCAAACAATTCAATGACAATGTAGATGGTGTATTGTATTTTGCAGATAAATCGAGTCTCAAACCTTTGAGAATGGGCACCATCATGCTCAATTTGCATGGGCTCCTTGATTTTCTTCTACATGATGTGATCTATCTTTCTGAGTTGCAAAGGAAATTGCTTTCCCTTGTGCACATCCGACAACAAGGACACTTTGCTCATATGTTTAGTGGTAAAGTTGAAATAAGGAAGGATTCTGACAACATGGTTATCATGACCGAAATGGAAGATGGAATACTACTGAAGCTGAAAGGGACATCTACCCATACACAAAATGTTGCATACCTCTCTCCTCATGGTCAAGTTCTAATTCCATCTAGTCTTTTGTAGCATGCTAGATTTATCCATATTAATTATGACAATCTCCCTTTGGTGAAAAAGAACGGTGTTTCTAGTTTTCCTATTATTCCTAGGAAATTGAATCAATGTGATTCTAGTATCCTTGGAAAGCATAGAAAACAACCATTTCATGATTATACTTCCAGAGCATGTAGAAAAATTGAACTGATTCATTTTGATTTATGTGGCCATATGCTCATTCCTTTTGCAAATGTAAATAGATATATCATGACTTTTATTGATGATTACACCAGAATTTGTTGGGTGTACTTTTTGAAAGAAAAATCACAAGCTTTTGAAACTTTTAAAAATTTTCATGTATGGATTCAAAATGAATCTTAGTCTTGTATTGGCTCTCTTTGCACTGATCATGGAAGAGAATATACATCTAACGAATTTGATAGCTACCTTCACCAACATGGGATCAAACATCAAACCATAGTTCCATACAATCCTCAAAAAAATAGTGTAGTTGAACAAATGAGCATGACACTTCTAAATATGGTTCATTCCATGATGTTTTTCAAGAATGTAAAATTAATGTTTTGGGATTATGCTATTCTATGTGCAATTTATGTGAAAAATAGGTGTCTGTTTCATGCTCTTGAAAACAAGACTCCTTATGAAATGTGGTATGGCCACATTCCTTCGATGAGGCATATCAAGGTCTTTGGTTCCACCTACTATGCCTTGATTCCAAAGGAGCAAAGAAGCAAGCTTGAAGCAATGAGTAAGAAGTGCATCTTCTTGGGGTACTCAAATACCACCAATGGATATCGTTTTTACAATGAGACAAATAAGAAATTCATCCTTTCCAAATATGTAATCTTTCTTGAATCCTCCAAGAATGACAAAACTGTTGACATGCAACTTGATCATCTGGATAAATTCACTCATGTAAAGAAATATCATGAATTTGTTAAAGAGATTCCACATATTGACGAGGGTGTTACACACCCAACCCCCTAAGTACCTTTTTAAAGGACGGGGTATTAAATTTTAGCTTTTCCTCAATCATCTCAAAGCCTCCTCTAGAGGCTACCATCATCTTATTCTCTTCAATATATTTCCAACGACTATAACCATGCTCAAAATTGAGCTCTGGATCGAAATTTACAACTTTCCAAAGTTCCTTAGACCCTCATTGGTCCAAAGTCACTCACTACCACAAGGCTTCCTATCACTTGCACCATATGATGTAGCATTTACATCGTGCCTGTCATCTAGCCCACCGAGCCCTATAAATCAATGACTCCCTTTGATAGATCTAATGGTCCTTAGAGTTGAGTGATCAATGACTCTGATCACCTCTCGAAGTTTGTCCGTCGGAGTTCCTTCGTTTCAAGCACTCGAACCACTCCAACAAACTCTCTTCAACCTCACATACTTCAATGGACCTGACCTACATATCCAATAGCCCTAATTAATTCAGAGTATCCAATTTGCACGACGTTTAATGGCTCTAAACCTGCTCCAGCTACACTTAACATATGTGGGACCTTTGGAGATTTGTGGCTGAGATTGAATCTTGCATACCTCCTTGGTCGTTGTTGCCACTGTGTACCTATATCCTGACGTGACATGTGACTCAATATCCACTTGACATGTGGACCCATCATGATGTGCCATGTTACTATAAGGTACAAAGGCTTGCTCGACCAAAGATTGACATTTGTCCATATACTATAAACTGATTAAGTTACTTCATCAACTCTTTCTTAAAACACTGCTCCTTGATATTTATTTATTTAATCCTCATTAGGGTTAATTACTCTCCACAAATTAATTACCCCCCTCGTAATTACATTTTTCCTTAGCCTAAAATTCTGGCCCAGTAATTAATGAGGATTTGCTTTCCCTCTCTTTCTCTATTAATTTAAATACCACTCATGTAATGATTATTTTATAATTTAATTAATTATATTATAACATAGTTACATTATGTTCTAATATAATTAATTAAACTGTAATATACTTAGGTTTATTAACCTTGATTAACATATAAATCAAAGAACCTCGCTTATGACTTCGCATTGTAATCTCCATGTTATTACACACACACACACACACACACACACACACACACACATATTGGGAGGAAGAGGAATTAAAATTTATTTAACATTATGTATAATTACAAGTAATTCCAACCTCCTTCACGTGCACTATTATATTTTATAACCTTATGATGTGCAAACTATCATACTCATAACTCTTCGGAGTGGTATTTCGAACCCAGCGGAGTTGTACTCTGAATTCTCCAGAGTCATCTTTGAAATGATCAACTCCAAAAAGGTTTTGAAATGTTTGTTCATTTATTATATATATTAAATATTATGTTATTTTTGGCCATCGCCCAGAGGTCTTTGCACTAGAAACGTGTGTGCTCTTCTCATTACTCTGACTACCAATATATGTGGGACCTTATATTACCCAGGCTTTCAGACTCGGAAGATTCACTCTTCTCTCGTTACTCCAATGGCTTTGGACTTAATTCAAACACGTCCTCCCCTTCACTCTGATGGTTGGACTCCAAAAGGATCCCTTTTTTTGGAATTAATTTTATACCATAAAAAGAAAAGGAAAAAATATAATTTTTCGATGCGGGCGAACTGTGTCCAGAAAACATAGAATTGTACATTTACATTTACAAATTTATGCAAATTGTTGGATTAAATTATTTTCCAGAATAATACATTCCTTGGAAATAAAATCTTCCATAGTAAAACCATGTTTTTACTAGAATTCACTAATCTCCTATTTACATGCATCTCTTTGCTATTTTCAAGGAATGGTTACTATTCCCAAATCTTTCCGCTTTGGACATTTAATTTACTGTGTAATTCTTGGTAAAATTTGGTCTCTTACCAAATTCAAATGAAACTTAATTAATCATAATGCATTAATTTCTAAATTTCATTTATTTCAAATTTAAAGCTTAAATTTGCATTTCTCATTCTTTTCTTATTATTTATTTTTAAAATATTATTTATTTTTAAAATACTTTGCCTCTCTTAATGTTTGACTTATTCCCTTAATGTCAAATAGGGAGTCTGAACTCCCTTCAAGTTCTGAGTCTAGTGGATTTTCGAGACTAACAGAGAGGCCAAATCCAGATGCTTGACCTTCAAGTTTCTAACTGAAATTGTATTTTTCTAATTACCAATCTACTTTATGAGGATTTTAGTGGCTTGGCTTACTAATACTTGGGGATTTGTTCCTATAGATTACTATAGGTGATCAACCAACACTACATGTTCTTAAGTTAAGTAATAATCCATTATTAAGTATAACTTCCCTTTTCAAACAGAGTCAGGAAGAAAACCAACAACACAATATGTTTTCCAAACTTTATTTCGGATTTCCCAGTTAGCAAGACAATCAAAGTGACACTCCATCATTTGAACAAGATAATAAATTTTGTGATTTTCTAGCACAATAAATCCATGGCATAAAATAAACTAGTCAGACAATAGAAAACACAAAAAACACTTATCTGAAACTTAGAAATAGTTGGAAAATGTTGAAGGGAGTGCCACTTTCCACCCAACCATAGGCACAATTTCTCTTGGAGTATTTCATAGCTGGCCACCCCTTAGCCAAAGTATGATTCCATGAGATGGATTCTTCTTTTTCTCAACAAACAACAAGGGATGAAGGTTACTCTCCTTCTCCCACATGAACCTAGCAATCCAGTCTTCTATCCACCAAGCAAGGGGGTCTGTTGTGATTGCTCACTCGATCACTGACTTTCTCTACAACCCCGTTTATCAACTTTATTAGAAAATGTTTCCCAACAACTCATGTACCCAGAACAATGTATTTTCTCAGTTCTCTCCAGAACCACAGAGTTGCACACGCTCTTCTTCCTCAGAAATGGTCCCCATACGCATTTGTGTGTCTCCTCTTTTCTTTGTCCATGGTTTTCCTATTTTTTCTTCCCTTCTACAACAAGATTTTGTGGGTAAAAACCCCCAATTCGTGGGTCATATTAGAAAATTCTATATGGGTAATATGCCCATTCTCTCATTGATTTTTGAGGAGGACCAACCAACCACCAGCTTGACTGATAATTAATTTTTTTGGGCAGAGGACAGTTTTGAGTTTTGAACATTTTTAATTCAACAGAGTACTTCTTAGCAAGGGTCATCTCAACCAGCCATGGTTCCCCTCACCAATCCCTCTCGTGACACCATAACCTTTATAGAAAATACCCTTCAACAATTATTCATCATTTTCCTTTTTACATTAATACAAATCTGTCCATAGTCTTCTAGCAATAATATAATTATATTTACAAGCTAGGGGAAGACATGGGTGTTACAATTCCCTCCCCCTTAAAGGAACACTGTCCTCAATGTTCTTTGCATCTCAACAACACCAGCCATGTATTCTTCTTTTAGCTACTTGAGCAATGTCGTTCCTCTCTCTTGGTTTGGTCCTTTCCCAGACTCTTGGCCTTTGTCATATGCCTACAATAATTTCAAATAACAAGCATATTTTTTTTGTTTGTTAATTTGTGCAGGACCTGCGATTAACCTGTGGCTTGAGAAACCGCGACTCAGGGGCATCTAAGCCGTCAAAATCACCCGGGGATCGCACCCGGCCTGAGCCACACCAACCCTTAACATGGTTGGATTTTTTGTCCCCGCAGGTTTCGAACCGGTGACTTTAACATCACGGAGTGGCTTAACAACACACTCTGTCACCGACTGTCCTACACCTCGGGGACAAATAACAAGCATATTAATCATAATTTCATGAAAAAAAATTTCATGGATCCACATCCAGTTGATTGTCTTACTAACTTGGCCCATTGTTTCCTTGATATACCCATTGTGTGAATGATCCCAACCAATAATTTACATGAATGATCGAAGTATCCTTTTCCTTGCAGGCACTCACCCTCCAAGCCTAGGCTCATGTGTCCCTTCTTTGCTATATAGTCCCTCGGTTGATCCATCTCGCCTTTGCAAGGATTTCTCACATGAGAAGAGTTTCTGAAACTTCACCAAGTCTTACAACTGAAGCGTCCCTCTGACTTTCTCTGCCAAGGCATCCCTCCGGCCCGTGTTACCACAACACAACATCTTCTATGGCGATCATGGTTTATCGCATGGTTCTCATGTCACAACTATAGCCTTTTTCCATGCTTTCCAGCTTGACAACCACCATCTGTCCCTCCAAGACAGATCTTTCATCTCATTTGTATCACATGCATACAGTAACCATGAGATACTATCGTCGATTTATCAAAATTTTCAAATCTGTTACCCACATATTTCTAATTCCACGTTTTCATTTTCAAATATGTTCCACACAGAACCAGATCCATAGGTATGAGATCTTCCTCTCATAACCGTTTGGCTCAACAAGAATTGGTATTCGTTATGGGCTTACAACACTGTCCTATCCAGGATCCTTCTTTCCTGTAATTTCAATACTCACACAACCAAACCGTTGTTAGTTCTCATGCACATTATACTTTCATTGCACACTTATAGTGGCTCAAAAAAATTCATAATTGTGAATACTAACATTTAAATCATTTTTATCTATTCAATGATACAAAGTGAAAGGAAATATTCTTCTTTGCGCGTGCATCATTTCAACATCCAAAATTTTCCAAATGCAGTTAAACAATAAATGAGTTTAATCAATGTGTCAATGTCCATGGTCACATTCACACACACAATGCAACCTTGCATTAATTTTAGATTATCATTTTTCATGTTAGGCGTTATTTTCAGGGTGTGTTGGAACTCAACCAACCTCCCACCCCAAGGATCATCTATCCATATTCATTATTACAACACGACTATTCCTCCCACCCTGAGCTGACCATAACCTCAAATCAACACCCCATGATATAAAATTAAAATTTCATATGAATGCCTTCCAACATTCTTTCTTCACTAATAACCAGGGTGCCAACATCTATGGCTACCCAATTCCTCTCTTTACCATTCTACAACTCCGATAGAGTTTTGGAAGGTCCTCGTTCCATAATGGGAAGTCCATTTCCTTCCCTCTCATGCAAACATACATTTCCTTAATGCATTCAATTCATTGTGATGATTTTAATCATCCTTGACTGGAATAAATTTCCTTTCTCTATTATCTATATTCTTCTTTCCTGAATCTTACCCTGCTTGGGTATCAATGGCATACAACAACTACTCAAAATCATTTGCATCTCATTAAGATAATAAAATACTTCAGAATAGATTCTTACCCAACCCCTTTCAATTCCCATGTCACATGATCATGAAACATTTTATACTTGTTTTGGTTGCCAACACCCTCTCTAATATTACCCCATAAGTGGTGCTTCATGGGAACTCTCAAAGTCCCTTCAACAATTTTTCAGCATCAACCCTCTTGCACTTATCCTCTTCCCGAGGTTGTCAACCATTGCCAGTTGTCCTTCTTCAACAAATCCAATATTTTCCTATACTTAACAGACATCATCACAGTCAAAAACATATTAGCTATCATGTTAAATAAAAATACATGTACATAGCACCTAAATCAACAAGCATTATCAGATATGTCCTAACATATCTACATGTGCTTCATCACATTACTCCTCAATGTGCTCACTAGTGCAACCATAAAATATTTGTGTTGTTGGGTATCCTACAAGAATCAATATATTAGTTTCTCATCCCAGAGAAACACAATATACAACAAGGAAAGGGTTAAGGGACTCTTCCCTCTTTTCCAACTCCTCCTACACAGTTTGGAACTTTTCAGTTCAATTGAGTTATTTCCAAGGCCTCATTGCCTTTACTTAACATGAATCAACCAAGCCTATTCATTTAAACATACTTATTTTTTTATTTCCCTTTGCTTTCACAGTTGTTCATTTTTTAGGTTTATAACTTTGTTAAGCAAATCAAAGTTTTTAGAGCAAGGAAATTGTTTCTCCTTCCCTCCTCCTTTGCTTAAGCAATCTGTCCCTCTTGAGATTTTCCTTCTCCGTTCCTTGAGCAGTTTTTAGCCAAGTTTCATCTTGACTTCCCTGGATAGTTCAACTTGCTACAACAACAAGATTTTTCCCACAAACTGAGAACTAGTGCATTCTACACACTCACCAAAGAGAAAAATTAGGTTGGTCAACATTCATTTGCGCGTGCACACACACACACACACACACACATTTTTTCTCATGCTTAATATTTTAAAATGTAATCCAAGATTATTGTACAAATAGACTTTGTAGTCTATTGTCTAATTCCCAACAATTATAAAGGTTATGACTTTGTTCTCCTGACAGATTCCTCACACAATTCTTCCACATGGAACTGTCTCATCATCCAACTTCCTTATTGCATATCCATCACTATCTGAGATGACCTCAACTTCGAGTCAACCTCAACCTTGTCATTTCAGATTCTTACCCAATATTCCATAAGGAATTATCAGCATGCATCTCTATTATGCATTCAAATTGTGCATTCACATGCACATTTATTCCATCAATTTGCATTCACATTGTGCTTTAATTACATGCTTTAACATGCGGTGTATGTGCCCACCATAGGCACACTTTATTGTTTCATTTTCGTATCTATTGAAAATTAATTAGTTCATGATTGTTCAGAATCATTTACATGCAGTCTTTACAAGCATAATCACGTTGCTTTTTATCACGACAACAAATCATCCCTGCTCATTTACTCTTTCATCAATTTATATTAGCTTTTCTTGAAGAAATGGAACACATCCTCCTCGAGCTATTATTCAAAACAATCACGACTCTTCAGAATAGAGTTAGCCATGCATCCATGGTATTTATTCAATCTTGACAAGTGCAATTCTTGCCTTTCATTTCACTTATTCAGGAAATCATATCATGCCTTTAGTATACATATACTCATACATCATACATGTGCATCACTTGCACATTTTTAAATCATTCACTCATATCTATTTGGTCTTAATATCAGTATTCATACCGAGCAACCTTATAATGCATTCAATCCATGAACTCAAGCATATACAAACATATAAAAATATTCAACATGTTATTCCATTGCTTGCACCTCTTTCCATGTCATTCACACACATGGACATTCAAACTTCTAAATGCATCCTCCCATAAATCTTACATCCATTCTTATGAAAAGCCTCATAGAAATATTCATAATTATATTTCCCTTTCTACATGACAACATTCACCAAGAAAACACTCTTTCCTCGACTGCTATAAAAATATTCCACAACCCATAAATACAATTTGGGAAATTTCAACAATGCCCAAGGCAACAAGACAACCAATCTAGATTCTCTTCATGCCTCGAACCATTCTTGGTCAACAGATCTTCTTATCAAGGAAATCATTTTTCTAGATTCCCTTTCATTGCTACTTAAGTATACCAAGCCATATCTATATGGCTACCATCCACCTCTACGTGTCAATCTGACCCATTGGTCATCTATAAATGCCCCATCACTTCATTTACCACATTCGGGATGATTGTTTCATTAACCATTCTACCTTATCATCATAAGGTAATATACAGTCAAGGTCATCAACATTTTATTATGTTGCTATAATCAAATTATTACTAACCATATGATCTATGACATCACCATATTTTACATTCGATAACAAACTATAATAAGTCTACATGCATGTTATATGCATGCTCAATCTTTACCATATGCATTCCATCATATCCTCGTGCACCAAGTATTTTACCCATGCCTATAGTGCAGACGTATTCTAGCTATTTTCCTTCTACATTCACTTGCATAGGAAAGATTTTAGATCAAAAGGTAGATGAATTCTCTTATTACAGTCGTGAGCTCATAAACTTGCTCATATGTTCATATCACTTTACCTCTTCCAGGAGGACTAATGACAGTGCAAAGGACTCCTTTTTATTTGCTTAATTGGGTTATTCCAACAACAATTTTCATTCATTATAGGTCAAGTAAATTGACCTTATAATTTCTCATTAGCTCCCTAGTCATTAGGAGTTATACATACATGGCTTGGTCTCTTTTATTAAAGCAACAATTTATTACTTCCAAGGATTCTATCACTTCATTTTCAATTCCTTTAACCACAAGGAATTTTCGTAAGGGTCTTAGCCCTCATATAAACAACCATCATAAATGCCAAAGGATTCAACTGCCCATGCTTAGGGGTAGAATTACAATCACTAGTTCATCCATCCTTTGGGCTTAAGCATCCCTTAACGTGACTCTGCCATTTTTCAGCCATTCCCATTCAAGTTCAACCATTAATGCTAGTCAACATATTCCCACTCTTGTAGGAGTAACCATCATAAAGAAACAATATGTTCCTTCTACTGTAAATCAACATGTAAATTTTCTGGCGTAAGAAGTTCCAAAACAAAATTTCAATCAAGGAGCTTTTGCAGATAATAGATAAAATTTTCCAACGCAAAGGAACCTTTTCTAATAGGATTATCTTGGCCTTGTTATACCAGTCTTGGGACTGATTTCTGGCCCATCCAAATCTAGTGTTGTTGCCTGCTCTGATACCATTCTGTAACACACCCAACCCCCTAAGTACCTTTTTAAGGGATGGGGTATTAAATTTTCACTTTTCCTCAATCATCTCAAAGCCTCCTCTAGAGGCTACCATTGTCTCTTGTCATCAAGAGCTTTCCAACGACTATAACCGTGCTCAGAACTAAGCTCTGGATCAAAAGTTACAGCTTCCCAAAGTTCCTTAGACCCTCATTGGTCCAAGGCCACTCATTTCCACAAGGCTT
>JZKD02S1349245.1:778217-798474 GCA_000966675.3 Picea glauca
GATGAATAATTCCACGAAACAATAACATCAGAAATTAGAATTACCTAGAAATAAGGGAATGCAGGTTGGTAAAGCTTAATAATAAGACTTAGTGAACATGACTAAGTGTTGAGAGATTGCAAGAATGTGGGTTGCGGGGGTAGGATGACATGAAAATAGCTAAGTGTTGGGAAGTAGTAAAAATAATTAAGTATGGAGACTTGTAGGGTTGCAAGGGTGGGATGACATGAAAAGAGCTAAGTGTTGGGATGCAGTAAAAATAGTTAAGTATGGATACTTGCAGGGTTGTGGACTTGTGAAGTTAGGAGTGGAAAGTGGAGATGAAGGAAGGATTACCACATCCACATTCATGAGAAATGGCTAAGTATGGAGCATGTAGATTATGAATAGTAGTGATAATGACTAAGTATAGAAGTGTAGAGAATAGAGGGGAAGGAAAATTAGGAAAATGAGGTAGAGTAATGAGGATAGAGATAATACTTAGTCAAAATTTCAAAAATGGAGGGCGGAATTCCAAAATGGAAGGGGAAAATCGGCATATCTTGGGCATATGACCTCTATTTTAGATTTTGTAAAATGTTGGAAAAAGATTAGACATAGGGCTATTCAGTGAGAAGATAGGCACAATATATTTACTTGTTTTTAGTATCATCTTTGTTTCAAAAGAGAAACCATCCATGTTAGCCTTTCATGATGACGAACTATAATATTGAAGCTGTTTTTTTTAATTTGTTGGGTCTTCATGATCAATAGGTGAAAGGTATATTGCCACTTTCAAAATTAAAAAAAAAATGGTCTTCACTTGGAAAAAAAACAATAGTTCAAAAATTCACCCCAATCACCTAGTTGATGAGTGACATAAAAACAGATAAACAAAACCACAATAAATCAACTTACTAATCTATGCACAAAGGTGGAAAATATTGACCTCTTGGATGCTAAGGTTGACAACCTCCATAATGAGTTTCAAGAGATTGTAACCCACCTCTTGTTTTCGGTCAAAGGAAAATAAAGTCAACCAAATTTGTTGGAGTAGTTAGCTAGGGTTGAATCCTCCAATGGGGGAGGGGATCACCTAAAGCCACACTTTCAAAATAATAAACACAATATGTGGCGCAAATTTCCCAAAGTAAATCTAAAAAAAATTGATAGTTCATACCGAACACGTTGGGTTACCCAAATGGATCACTACTTCACCCTCCAAGGTATTATCAATAACATGATGAAACTTGGAGTGGGTGTGCTATACCTGGATAGGGAAATATGGCAATGGTGGCAATGACATAAGAAACCCTATGGTGGTACATTGCTTGGAGCCAATTTGTGAAAGCCATCTATGATCATTATGAGATACACACGCTCATTATTTGGGGTGGTTAATCAAATTGTGTCAAAGAAGCACAATTCAAGACTTTATAGTAACCTTTGAGAAATTGGAAATCCACACAAAAGGCATGACCAATTCTTTCTTCAAATAATGTTGTATCAATGGTCTAAAGGAGGAGAATAATGCACAGGTCTTGATGGACCTCATAGATGATTTTAGGGGCTAAATTTCGCCAATGGGATAATTTTCCATGGTTTTCCCCTAAAAAAGATTCTCCAATTTCCATTTTTTCTAAAAACGATTGCCAAAATTCCATAGAATAAATTTATTTTACCTTAAAAATCGCCAAACTTTTATATAAACTATATAAAATCCTTAGAAATTTGAATATTTTTACCAAACTATCGCAAAACATTTTACATTTTGCATATTAAGGACCAGTAAGATTAGCCCAAGTTTCTACATTTCAATATAAATTTTCATCCTTAAAATCATCCATGTTGATGGTTCACCCAACTACTTGGTTGGAGGAATCTCAATGAGCAAGAGAATAATAGGTGGTGGTTAATGAACAACCCAAAAGATCACTTTTTATTAACCATCCATGCCCCTTTAGTGCCTACAACCACTCCCTCCACTCTCAATCCTTGAGGGTCCACAAGTTGACCGAGGAGTAAACCACATAATGCCAATGCCTCAAACTTTGTTACAACTATAATGAGAAGTATTTATTTCAAAGGGAAAAATGTAAGGAACAAAAATTATTTCAAATTGATGTGGCCTACTCAGACTAGTCTAAAGACCTTTATGAAGAAGCCACTACTAAGCTAGATTTAGCAAACACTACACATCCCCCTTAGGAATAAACTATGTTGGAGTTTTCTTGTGATGAACCCCAAATTTCCCTCCATGCTTTATCAGATATTTCAACTCCCTAGACCTTGAAGTTGATCGACTACATTAAACACAAAAGGATGATTGTTTAATTGATAGTGGTTGCACTCACAATTTTACTTATCGATGAGTTTTAGAAGAAA
The DNA here is from genome assembly GCA_000966675.3 of Picea glauca. Classification (NCBI taxonomy): domain Eukaryota; kingdom Viridiplantae; phylum Streptophyta; class Pinopsida; order Pinales; family Pinaceae; genus Picea; species Picea glauca. The sequence goes on from JZKD02S1349245.1 coordinate 780,582, forward strand.
CCTATTGTTATGTCCATGTGGTGCACGATTTTCAAATTACGATAACCAATGGTGGTATGTTGAAATGTGATGGTAAGTGTGAGAATGTGAAACTCCAAATGGGGGACTATCAGTGCAAGTCCCACAGGTTCGCTATTGAAATGGGCAGTTGTGACGTATTTCTCAAAGCAAAGTGGTTACAGACATTGGTTCAAGTAACCATGGATTTCAAGGAATTATACACGAGCTTTAGTGAGGAGGGCCATAAACATACCCTAAAAGGTCTCAAGTCCATCTCCTAAAAAATTATCAGCTTTCACCGCATGGAAAAGTTTTAGAAGAAAGGTCACTCTGACATTATTTCCCTATTCAATGCCATAAAGGACACTCCAACATTGTTTCTTATTACAATGCCACACAAGTTATGGATACCCCCCCACAAAAAATTCACCTTGATTTATAGTTGGTCCTGAATAAGTGTCAACATGTATTTGAAACACCATGTGGCTTACCCCCTTCATGTGGTGAGCATGATCATGGTATTATACTTATTCTAGGGAGTCAACCACCTAATGTGCATCCTTCTTGACACCTTTTTGCACAAAAGAATGAAATTAAAAAGATGATCCAGGAACTGTTGTAGGTCGATGCCATCTATGCTAGTTTTTAATCATATGTAATAATCATGGTATTGACAAAAGAAGGCAATTGGCACATGTGTCCTAACTTTTGTGCTCTCAATAAGTTGACCATCAAAGGCAAATTTCCTATCCTAGTTATCAATGATCTCTTGGATGAGCTTCACGAGGCTAAGTTCTTCACTATATTGGATGTTTGCTTAGGGTACCACCAAATATGGATGATGGAGGTGGACATTCATAAGGAGGTCTTCCACACTCATGAAGGACATTATGAGTTTTTGGTGATGCCTTTTGGCCTCTATAATTCCCAATCCACCTTTCAAAGTTTCATGAACAAGCTTTTCCAGTCCTTCCTGTGCAAATTTGTGCTTGCATTCTTTAATGATATCCCAATTTAAAGAAAAACCTAGGAAGCACATGTGGAGCATGTTGATAAATCCCTCTAACTACTCTGCGATAACCAATTGTTCTTCAAACATTCCAAATGCACTTTTGGCACTTTTGAAGTGGAATAATTGGGTCACATAATCAGTCAGATGGGGTGTGTGTGGATCCAAGGAAAATTGAGGCTATGCAAGATTGGCCATGCCCCAAGAATTTGAAAACCTTACATGGTATTTTAAGACTTGTGGGCTACTATAGGAAGTTTGTGAAGAATTATGGGTGAATTGCATCCTCGTTAACCACCTTGCTAAAAAATAATGCCTTTGCATGGAACAATGTTATAGAGAAAGCCTTTTCAGTTTTAAAGGAAGTTATATATACTACACTCGTCTTGTAAGTGCCTGATCTCACTAAGACTTTTGTCTTGGAATGTGATGCCTTGGGTATAGGTCTTGGAGTAATGTTGATGCAAGAGGGGCACCCATTGGCATTCCCAAGTAAACAATTGTGTGAGCGAAATTTGGAAGGTCCACCTATGAGAAAAAAAATGATGGCCATCCTTCATGCAGTGGCTACTTGGCACTCATATCTCATTGGGAGGTGCTTTCAAATTAAGACAAACCATCATAGTTTGAAGTATGTTTTGGAAAAAGGTTATTATCACTAAAGGGATGCAAGTGGGTCACTAAGATGCTAGGGAATGATTATGAGATCATATATAAGAAGGGAAAAGAGAATGTGGTGGCTAATGCTTTGCGTAGAAAATATGAGGAAGGAGAAGGATATCTCGTTGCTTTATGCTCATTGATAGTATATTCGCTTGCAATGGCTTGCCAAGAATGATTGGCTAATGACACAATGATTTAACTCATCAAAAGACTTTAGAAGGACACCGATCCCCCTACGGGATATACATGGAAACATGAATACCTTGCAGTATAAAGGAATATTTTTCTCGTGTGGAATTCTGCATTAAAACAAAGGGTGTTAGAGGAATTACATTTATCCCCTATAGTGGGTCACTTTGGCTTTCAAAAAACCCATGACAAAACTAGACACTTTTTCTTTTGGGAAGGCATCACAAAGTACATCCATACTTTTGGAGTTGAATGTGATGCTTGTCAAAGGAACGAGGGTGAAACAATGAAGTCTCTTAGAATATTGCAGCCACTACATATCCCAATCACTATCTCGACTGAGATTTCCTTGGATTTTATAATGGGCCTTCCATAATCCAACAAAAAATTGGTGATCATGGTGATTGTTGACTGTCTTTCCAAATATGCTCACTTTTGTGCCTTACTGCACCCGTTTATTCCCTCCATAGTTGCCCAAGTCTTCATGTATCAAATTTGTAAGTTACGTGACATGCCCTCTTTCGTTGCGTCGAGTTGTTATCCCACCTTCACTATCAAATTTTAGTAGAAGTTGTTTAAACTAAAAGGCACACAATTGAACATGAGCACAACTTATCATCCCCCAAAAATGGTCAAACTGAGGTGGCCAACAATCGCTTCAAAATTACTTATGATGTTCTGCAGTGGACCCAAAACACTAACGGGTTTAGTGGCCACCCCTTATTAAATAGTGGTACAACACCACTTATCATAATGCCACCAAAATGTCACCATATGAAGCTATTTATGATCGAAAAACGCCTTTCGTCACTTCATATTTATTTGGCACATCCAAGGTTTAGAGAGTGGATCACACACTTAACGCTAGAGCAACCATTCTCAACACACTTAAGGACAATATGGTTTTGGGTTGAAATTGAATGAAGCAACGCATTGATCAATGTCACTCTAAATGTTCTTTTGAAGAAGGGGATTAGGTGTTCCTTCGTCTCCAACACTATAAGTAAACTTATCTGAAAGACAAGGGCTCCTAGTCTTTAGAAGCTAGTGCCAAAATTATGTGGACCCTATCAAATATTTCAGTGCATTAGATAAGTTGTTTATTATTTATCTCTTCTGGCCTAATGTTTGAAGAAAGTAGTGGGGCCAAATCATCAAGTTTAGACCAACCATCTAGAGCTTGATGAAGAGGCTTCTATTTGGTTATAGTCAGACGAAACACATGCCACAACGGAACAGAGACTATGCTAGCACATAATTCAAAAAGTCCCAATACAGTGGAAGGACACACAATCAAACAACATCACCTGGGAACCAACAATGATTTTATAGCAATTTCCACACATTTGACATGGAGGACAACGTTTCTTTTGAAGGGGGAGGGCATGTTAAGGCCCTACCCCAAGATCCCTACTTTGGGGTACTTATGAGTTTGTTATTGTGTGAGGCCATCTTCTTTGAATAAGGCCCACTAGGTAGTTAGTGGGTAGATACTCAATGTAAAACACCATCTTTACTAGATAAGGCCCACTAAGTGGTTGATACTCACTAGTGATGGGACCACAAGTAGTTGGGGTTTTGCTAGAAAGAACTATTTATACAACTAGTAGGCTATGTAATGTTTTGTCAAGTGTTGTTATTATATTGGAGTTTTGTTTAATATGAGGTTGTCCCCTTAAAGAGGCCCATGAACATTGCTCTCTCTTTTATGGATTATCAATACAAGGGTTGTGTTTTAGAGGTTTTGCATCATTGTCTCTCTTATTTAATTTTATATAGTTTATATTTATTTAATATTGCTCATAGTCAATGTTTTTACTCATTAAGTACACTACACCTCAAGGCACTATTAATCAAGCTGTAGTGGTTTGTAATGGTAGTGACAAGGGTCTTATGGAGGTATAAGACTAGGCAAACTATTAACACTAATAGAAGACAAACCCATAACACTAGGAAAATCCAAACCCATAACACTAATAGAAACCAAGCCATGAACAAAAGCCAAACCCATAGTTCTTAACATATGCATAGATGCATGTAGATAGAGTTCCATCACATAGTTACTGAGTTGAAAAATATACATAGAGTTGTTAGAGTGGTAGGAATAAATTCCTGTTAGTTTAAAATGCCTCCACCACTCTTGTGCTTATTGTGCCTTCATTCTATGTTGTTTTTACCACTCCATGGAGAGCTCCTTCTACATTTTCCTGAAAACACCAGGAAGACAAATAAGCCTTTGAACACAAACAATCACTGCAAATAAGAATACATAAGAAAAAAAAGTGAATTACCTTTATCCATTGACATTGTTAGTTGTCAAAGAGAACATAAGCCAATGCATTCAATGCATGGCTCCATAATCTATAGGGCTTCCTCATAGTAATGACTCCAAATGAAGAACCATCTTCCACCATAACAGAGGATAACCCAAGATCCTAAATGGTGGAGAGAGATGAGTTATGCCTACATTTTGCAACTAGGGTAGAGAAAAGCACAACAAATTTCGAGAAAATGCAACGGTTGCCCATAACATTCCATGGACGAAGGAGAATGAGAAGGGAAAACCCAATAAGCAACGAATGAACAAACAAAGGTAAACTTAGAGCAATTAGGTTAGTATGAAGAATGAAGACCATAGGCAACAAAGATGGATGAACACAAAATGAAAATTCAATACACCAACTCTAGGTACCCATGGCGAATATGTATCAAAGGCCATAAAAAATAAATGAAAAATGAAGGGCATCCAAAAATGGGCTAGAGTAACACAAAACCCATGCCACTAAAATGCAAATTGAATATCCCAACTATTGTATCCATGTAGGCTTCCAATCCCACCATTTCTACATTGCTTCAAGTATGTTTTTGTGGTTAATTAGATACTAAAATACAAATTGAATATCTCAACTATTGTATCCATGTAAACTTCCAATCCCACATTTCCACATTGCTTCAAGTACATTTTTGTGATTAATCCAAATTTATTTCTAATAATAACCACTATTAACCAATCAATAACCACCTCACAACATAACATTAAATGTCACATAAAATTGTGTATATACAGCATAAGATTATTTATACACTAAATGCTTCATATCCAACAACATATATACAACCCCTAATCACATTTAGCTTTGCTGTGGGATGCTTCACATCCAACAATGTATACATTGGATACATGACCCTATTCTCCGAGAAGGTGATTATTGATCGCCCCGGATTTCATCATATTTTATTTTGTTTACGGTGGCGTGGGCGCCGGGCCTCGGGCCATTTATTTGTTTTGCACGTGGAAACCTACGCTAATAAATTTTATATTACTTTACCATCGTATAACCAGGGAGTTACAATAGCTTCTATTACGCATTTAAATACACCATTTCTGACAATGTCGAGAAATGCAAAGGTCTCAACAATGGCAGAACAGCCCACCCATACGCAGAATCCTATACTGCCACGATCCAGTACTTTGGAGGGAGTGAGAGAATGGCTATATAATATGTCCAACAATCTGCCCGCTTCAATTGATGAACTTCCTTCAGGTTTCTACGATGCTCTACTTCTGCAGGGTACCCGAGTCGATCACGCAGAGCCTGGACGGATCGTTTGTAGTCTCACAGTCCCTCCACGCCTTGTGGTAAGACAGACACCCTAATCTCTATTGACTCACAGTATAAAATTCACTGATGTCACCTGCATCAATTGTATTTTCTGACCTGTCAAATAGAAAGCCATTTTATTTTGAATAGGATTTTTTTAGGCTGAAAAATTGTTTTATTTGTTGTGGATGAGTTTAGTCTGTTGTGATTCAATAATTCAATACTGAAATCAGGAGTATTTAGGGCTATTTCAAACTATTGTTTTTCTTACAAATTAGATTTTCCTACAATTAGAATTTCACCCCGATATTTTATTTGTCCAAGTGAGTGTTAAAAACTTCAGCACCCCACATACACCCCAAAATGAAGACAAAATCCAGGAAAAAAATGAATGGATGAAGACTATCCACAATGGCTATTTCACATGATGTTTCGAGAAAATATAATCCACTTAACTTTGGTTACATGTTGGACTGCCACGTTACACTACTGAGCTATATGCTGAATCATGACGTGCAGGTGTAGATTAATGGGTTTTACTGTTCACTCCTCGTTCAAACAGCATTGCTGGATTCTTGTAGGGAGAATGATTTGGAGAGGGCCTTGGGTCATTGGGACCGCTGCTATGGGCATAAATGGACTGACTGTGATGTTGGAAAATTTAGAAACAGACAATGCAGACCTCCCAAGTCATAGTGAGAATGTGGGTGCCTAATAAGCATGGAGTCATATTCGAGGCATGACCTTGCCAACCTAAAATCAATGAACCCCCACCTTGTTCTAACAACATTGTTGGATTCTTGTAGGGAGAATGATTTGGAGAGGGCCTTGGGTCATTGGGACCGCTGCTATGGACATAAATGGACTGACTGTGATGTTGGAAAATTTATAAACGAACAATGCATACCTCCCAAGTCATAGTGAGAGTGTGGGTGCCTATTAAGCATGGAGTCATATTTGAGGCACGAGCTTTGCCAACTTAATATCAATGAACCACCACCTTGCTCAATGTCTGCACCACCAACTCTCCCTTTGAAGAGCCCTTGAACTCTTTTATATCTCGTAGGAAACTCAACTTTATCTTTTGAGTCTTGACACTGACTTGGTCAATATCTCTGCAATCATCTCTTGAGTTGGCATGTACTATACATTAATTTGTCCTTCATGAACTCTCTGTAAAGAAATGATGACGAAAGACTATGTGTTTAGTCTTTGTATTATAGGCTGGATTTTTACACAGAAGATGCAACTTTGATTTTCACATATCAAAGGTATTGGTCCATTCTGAATTTCATCAATTTCCTCCAACAATCTTTGTAGCCAAATAAGATCACGGGCTGCTAATGATGCTCCATACTCTGCTTCAGTAGAAGGCCTGGCAACAAGTGGCAACAGGTGTTTGCTTCTTATTAACCTGAGACACCTGTGCCTCCACCCAACAGGTAACACCATCCACTTGATGAATGACTTGTGTCCCCGCATCCTCTCCAATTTGCATTTGCATATGTTGGTGGGTTTGCCAATGGTGATTTTGGTATGTGTTGTTTCCTGCTGGAAAGAATTCTTGGAAATCGTTGCAATGTCATCCACCACATCAGATCACAGGCTGCTAATGATGCTGCCACACACTGTGCTTCAGTTGAAGACCTGGCAACAAGTGGCAACAGGTTTTCCTTCTTATTAACCTGAGACACCCATGCCTCCATCCAAAAAGTAACACCATACACTTGATAAATGACTTGTGTCCTTACATCCTCTGCAATTTGCACTTGCATATATCAGCAGGTTCGCCATTCGTGACTTTGGTATGTGTTGTTTCATGGTGGAAAGAGTTCTCAGAAATTGTTGTAATGTCATCCACCACATCAAATCAATATTGTTGAAAAGTTTGATGGAGAAGGCTTCCATCGCTAACCTAGTCAACTGGATGTAGCTGCTAAGTGGGAGTAGAGGGATGCAAATGCATTAACTAATATAGCCCTTAGTCTTAAGGACTCACAATGTTGGAAGTGGCTAATGTGTAGACTTTGAAAGCGGCCTAAAAGTCATTGGTACACACTACAAACATATTGATCAATTAACACATCCTCCAAATTGTTCCTGTAGAGGACATTCATTAGGTTGGCTATATCTGAATGGGAACTTATTAGTAATTGTTTCCCTATTTGTGAATTCAGTCCTTGTTAAATCAACTAGCAGGAGTTGGATACCCGAATGTTGAAGAAGACAGTATGCCAACCCTATTGTCAAGCTCATCGAACTCTTTGGTTCCTTGGTTATCACTAAGTAATCAAGTTGAGAAGTTTAACACTTGATTGGGTGATAGATGTACTACTAGAGGAATAAATGAGGAAAAATGATAGATTTTGAGGATCAAACTCCCAATAGATTTGTTACCATCATAAAAGGAAGATGCGGGACTTAAGCACGATGTTACTCACCACATGTCACAATGTTGGCACTTAAGATATTATGAATATGAGAACGAAAACATAAGCATTGTAAATGAACCAAGAGCACAAGAGAGCATTCACCACAAGAGACACCACAATGGTGGATAACAGTGTAGATCCTTGTTAATCTCGGATCCATCAAATGCTGAAACGGATCAAATTCCTTGAGGTGTAATTTTTTTGATCATTTAAGATGGATCTGGGCTGGTTTTAGTCTCACTCAACTCAATATAACTCATAACTCAAAAATTATGCAGATGTGAAGATGTAAAAATATAGTGTTGATTATTGTGAAAATATTTATATTTGCATTGTAAGAATATTTCTGTTAACTATCATATCTATAGTAGTTAGCTACACCCAATTGACTACTATTATTATTTTTTATAAGTATTATATTTTTTTTGAAGTCAACATATGATGATGCAAGCCTTACCCATGTGATAATATCTTTATCATATCTCTTTGGTTTTAAACTTTAGATTAGGGTTTACATTGCATATTTTTTGATCATTTAAGATGGATCTAGGTTGGTTGTAGTCTCATTCAACTCAATCGAACTCATAACTCAAAAGGTATGCAATATAGATATGTAAAAATACAGTGTTGATTATTGTTGTTGGAAACGTAATCCGCTAGGGTTATGGTATTAGTCACTTGTGAAGGAATATGAAATGTCAAATGATAGTAACAGTCATCGGGAGTCCAAAAGACCTCTTGGAAGATGAATCCAAAGGTCACATCAATGCAGTTATAGATGTATCATATTAATGAATAATATGCATCTCACACTTATCTCCAATTGCGCATTCCAACAGTGGTATTAGAGCCTATAGTCCTTAAGGCCTCAATTGAGTTGTGGTAGTGCTCCATGGCAATTATTTCTGTGTGCAAATTCCCTGAGGTCTATATCTACTTTTCTAGCCATTATATTTTCTGTTCTGTGTGCAAAAATGGCTCTCTGCCCTCTGTCTGTCTGCCAGTCCGAGCCCCTCTGTTTTCTAGTCTGCCCCTATGGTCGATGCCCAGTTTGCAGGTTTGTCATTCTTTGTGTACATGTTTGTTTCCAAGTGTTAGGGATTCACCAACTCCTTGTATTCTTTCTACGTGAAAACTTAGGGTTTCTTCGCTATTACCATTGCCAATGCTGGTACAACTCCCCTCGTCATTGGTAACCTCATTGCCAATGTCCCCAACGCGATTCAAACCGTTCTTGTTTTTATCTTCTTCAAGGCTTTCTCTTTCACATTCTTGATTCCCCATTAATCTCTATGATCTACCCACGAGTTGAATGTGAAGTGTGAGAATACAAAACGATGTCTCAGTGTTTGTGAGTCCAGGTATCACTCTAAACTCTGATGACATATTAAGGTTTGAACCTCCATAACTCTCACAGACTCCTTCTGGTGCTCTGAACCGCACGATCATGCACCTCGTTCCTCACATTGTCGTGATTGATTGAAACAACAAGCAAGGGTGGGGTGGTCTTTGAAAGTTATTTTGTTGATTGAGATCAAGACTCTCCAATAACAAAGTAATAAGCTATGGGAGCACCATATTATTTATTCCCACCCGTTATAGCTTTCTAAACCGCACGTCGTTGAAAGGACTCATGAGCACTGTTATCGCACAAGTTGTAGGTTGGGAAAATCCCGACCCATTCTACTAGATGGCAATAACTATGGGAGAGTCTACCCACTGTCACCTTAGATAAACCCTTCCTCGATTTAGTGAAGGACAAATCCAACACAAGGGGGGAATCCCGGGTGACCCTAGAGGGAAATGAGATGGAAAGTGCGGTTATGGAAGTGATACCCCTATAGGTCAAACTACTAAGTGGTAAGTGGCTTGGAAACTGGCTTGGAAACAAGTCTCAGAGATGGTTAATGGTTTCCAAGTGCTTGAGCAAGATAGTTGTACCTGCTCGAGACACAAGAAGAGACAAGTATACAACCTCAAAGATTAAGTGAACAAGCAAGTTAAGCTTGATGTCCCAAACTACAGCAGTAAACAAGAGTATATATATCAGCAAGGAATAAAGCTAATTACTGCAGATTTAACCACTCAAAGCATCAAAGATTTATTGAGAAATGAAGCATAAAACAAGTAGATTAGTTCCCAATACTTTAGCACAAACTTCAGTGGTATTAGAGGGCTGTTGTATGAAGTTTTCAGAGTATGTTTGTAACAGCCAAGTGGCTGTATCAAAGAATTTCTACAGCAGCAGAATCCAACCACAAAAATTAACAAGTAATCTATCAAAAATATAGACAATGAGTAGTAGAACAATAATAGACGTTTACAAGTAAATTTCAGCGGTTGGTATGTGTGCAACAAGTAAAAGAGAGAGTTTTTGCAGCCCTAATGGCTGTAGCTTTGAGTTTATAACAACAGCAAAACTCTTGGCCTAAAGAGGATGCCCTTAGGGCATAAGCAAGCTTATAACACTAAGAAAAGATTCAAACTTGAACAAATTCAATATCTCGAAAAATCATGCATTCCAATGCAAGTATTTTATTTCTCCAATGCAATAGATGATTAGTTCCTTGCCAAATGGGTTATGGAGTCCTCTTGTAATATGTTAGATCTACTATCTCCCTAGGGGTGTAAACCCTTTTACTCCCTAGGTCCAGTAAAATCTAACAAGGTAAATCTAGGAGGGTGTAAGCCCTTTTACTCCTCCTAGCAACCTTTGCAATGGCTTCTTTCACAAACAACAATGATAAAACTTCGTGGAGGGTGTGTGCTCTTATACTCCTCCAAGGATCTAGCCAATAACAACCATGGAACTAGAAAGAAAACTAACAATATGCAGATTTTTCTTACCAATTCCAAAAAATGCCAAGACAAACCCTAGTTACCAAGTATTTTTCACCACCAAAGCAAGAGAAAGAACCTCCAAGGGATAGCACACTACTTCACTCCTCAAGACAAGAGATAAACCATAGCACAAGAGAGAGAGAGAAGATGAATTTGCCCAAGAGGGGCACAAATTTCAGCCAAGAATCCTCTCCAAGATGGGAGAGTTATGTTGAAAATGAAATGAAATGATTCTTATTTACACAAAATTCCTAAAAAGTGTTTGTCCACTTAAGTTAGGGTAAACAACAAAATTAGGGAGACATTTCCCTTTATTTTTCCCCTTTACAATATTCAATTCAAAATTAACTTAAAATTGTACATAAGAAACCCTAAAAATGACGTCAACCCTCTCTAGGGTGACGTTTTGGCACTTCTAGCAAGTCGTTTGAGCTTGGAGGTGAAACGTTGGGCCTCCAAAGGCCTCCCTCTCATGCGCTAGGGGCTCTTCCATCAAGCCAAGGATTCTATCCATCAAAAGGTGCCAAGTGTCAATCAAGTCAACACCACCACCACCAAAACCCTAGCCCTAGGGTGATGTCAAGCCCTCCAAAGTGGCGTTTTGACCTCCAAAGGAAAAACGTTGGGCTTGTAGGGGCTAAGTGATATCCTCCATGGTGTCTTTCAAGCCTCCAAAGGCTATCATCATCATTCGATGTGCGGGCCATGGTGTCCACCCTGTGGGATTCATGCCCCAAGGAAGCCCAAGCTAGGCTTGTTCCTCCAAAACTTCCCACCAAGCAAGGTCCTACAAAGACAATGAATATTCCCTCCAAGGATCTCAAGTCAAATGCATCATGATAAGTAAATCAAGTCACTAAAAGAGTCACCTAAGCATGTACATCAAAAACCACCTCATCAAATTAAACAAGTGCTCAAAGACCCTATGCAACTTGCCAAGTTTAGGTATGGGAGGGTTGACAAAGTGACCTATTGGGTGAATCATTCCCTAAGTCAAGGAGTGTTTCCCAAGTGGACCCCCTTCTAAGCCATGTGGAGAAGAGGAAGCGGATGGGGGCAAGACTTTTGGGCATGGGGTTCATGACATACAAGGGATCGTAGTGTCTCATTTATGAGTGCCTTTGTAGAGGGTGTGCTGCACCTTCGTTTTCAATGCATCATTTTTCCAAGCCCATTTAATGCCATTAATTAATTAAGGTCCAGAACAAATGGGTACTCCCTATGGGGTAACATATAGCTTGGGGGGCAGTACCACAGTGTCACTTGAAGGGAGAGGTACACAAAGTGCCATGGGGGTAAAGTCTAGCTTGTAACGCACTTGTGTAGATCCCTCAACAAGTGGGACATTTATATATATGTGTTTGCTTTTGTAGGTCTTTGAATTTTTAGGAGAAACATTTCATTATTCTCAAGACCTCTTTGGGCGAGCATTTGGAAGGTTATGATTTGGATTTTATCTTTTGCTAGCTACATTCCCTCTGGGCCTTCAGACCCTTCTTCCCATGAAATGAGGGACAATCCCTTCTTGGGTCGACGTACACCCGAAAATCCCAAAAGATAAGGAGGCGAATGTAATGTCCCAATTTTTGGACATTATTACATTACAGAGTGTTATGCCTACCAGAGTAGCCAGATAGGGTTGACAGGGAGTTTCAGAGATATTGAGGGGTTTTATTGGGCCCGACTTGCATTGTTCATCACATTTCATCATCAGGATCCATTCCACACAACTTGGCTTTGGTTTCGTTGCATTCCGACGATTTCCGTAATTTTGAGTTATTATGGGTTATGTTTTAATTAAATTCACTAAGAAGGTCATATTGGGCATAATACTTGGAGGAACCTCTTAGTATAATAGCTCATCGGAATCGAGAGGAAGAACACCACAGGATAAGCTGATGAGAAAGTGACTTTCAGTGGCCGGAGAAGCCATAAGGATGGATAAATCACTTTTTAGAGGTAAAATGGTTAATTAATTAATAAAGTGATTTAATTAAGGAATAATAAAATAAAGTAAAAGTCACTTGGAGAGAAAAGGTGAACAGGGGGGATAAACGAGAGATAGAGGCCTCTATTCTCTCATTATGTTGATTATCATTTTGATGTCTGGCTTCTTGCTAGAGAGCCCATGCACTTGGGGGTTTTGAGGATTTTGACTGAACAAACCCTAGAGATCAGCTCGGCGGTGAAAGATCCCACCCAACCTGGTCCAAGCTTGGTCACGGAGGTGAAAGATTCCTCCCTCACCATTCTACATCAGTTCTATTCAGTTCCAGGAGCATTTGTGGAGGCAGAGCATATTGTTGGAGGTTTTCTGCACAGCTAGGGCGCACTTTCTTGAGTGAGGAGTTCGTGGAGGTTGGTAGACTTCAGATCTGAGAGAGATCTCCCTTCAGTGGTCTTAGTTATCCCCAGGGTGCCTCTTTGCATCGGTATTCGTGGCTATTCTTCAGCCATTTCAGTCTAGATTCCAGTGGGGCGCATTTGCTCTTCAGGAGGGCACATTCTTCATATTGGAACTGGGGTTTTGGAGGGTGAGATCACACCCAATAGCTAGGAGGCTTACAGGAAGGTTTTCCTATCTCCTGATCTACAGTTTGGAATTATTTTCAGAGGTTTTGGAGGCCATCTTCAAGGAGGCCGAAATCTTGGTCACCTACAACCAGTGAGGGCGCACTTTGCAGAGAAAAGATATCAGCAGCAGCCAAAGTAAAGATTGGATCACTTGTATTCAACTTGGAGGACTATTGGGGGTTCCTTCCTTCATCATTCCATTGTATTTTGGAGGCACTATCAGCCACACACTTCATTTTTCTACATGTATTCAGATCTGCCCCATTTGGTACGAGGTTAGCTATATTATGATAAATAAAATCAGATCTGAGTTTGTGGCCATTTCTTGTGCTGTATCTATTGTCTTTATTGCTGTTATTTGTCATCTCTATCATCAACAATTTCTGCATGTAATAAACCATGATCAAACTCAATAACAAGACAAACATGCCAACTGTTTGACGAAATGTTTCAATGAGTTCTGCTGTCATAATTATAACAACAAGATAAATAACCAAAGAACAGACATATTGGGAGTTATAAGAAGGTTGCAAACCATTTCATTGATCACCAAAACTCATCAATAACCTATCTTAAAGTTGGGGCACCTAAAGTAAGGCAATTGGTTAAGAAAATAGGTCCTACCGTCAAAGTGTTTGATGGAAGTTCTCAATCACTAAATCTGATTTTTATATCAGATCTGGTTGGAAACATTACATTGAAGGGATGAAGTGTGGAAAGTGGTAAGTATGAACAGGAATGGCACGATGACTTGTCAAGGGGACCTCCCGGTAGCAAACCCATCCCTAAGGGTGACCACTTACTAGGATGCAATGTCAATCACCAAGGTGAAACAGGGCAAAGAGCATAACTTCCAAGCAGATGTTACATAATCAAAAGCAGCTTTAAATGCAACACACTCAAATGCCTCAAATATTGACATGACACTCACCATAATACCTGGCTTGTACCTCATGGAGCAAGACCCAATGTCTTTCGGAAGCAAGTTGATGTGGCGGATACCATCGTGATGAACCTGAGATCTTTGGTGGTGAGGTGGACCTTTGTCTGTGCAAGTGGACGCTGTCAACCATCTGTCTCTCGGTACTCCATGTCTACAACCTGAGGGCCTCGAGACATCATCTCCTTAGTTATCCCTACGAATTGGGGATAACAAGCACTCTAGTCTAGGGTGGGTTGTACGTTATCTCAGGAATACCAACTGCAGGGAATACAATTATCCATTATGCTCATGAACCATCTGCTCCTACCCAACAATCGACTTTCCCTTTTGTAGAGTTGCCAAGGAGGGCAAAGAAGATGAAGAGTCAACAACGAATCCCATAAAATTTTGGGCGAAGAAAGAGTTGGGGTTTTGAGGATTCCAATGAGAGAATGTTGCAGTTCTAGGCTGATAGATTCCACAACACTGTTATAGCCATTGGCGGAATCGCTTCATCATCGAGGAGAAAACCCAATACCAACGCTGGGACTGACATATTCGTGCAAGCAACTTGAGGGAACTCTTGGCACTAGTATTGACTTGTTGTGGCCAGTTTACAGTTTATACTGAAGTAGCTGCACGAGCTTGTTCTCTTGTTGGTATAGACCCTACAAAGGTTGCAAAGATTTTCAAAGATTGCACATCTTGGCTTTAGGATTGCGGAAGTGTGGATGTTCTTACTGCTTTCTCAATTAGAAATGAAGAATTGAGCTTTTATACATGCAGATGTATGCACCAACATTAAAGCTATTTCACTCAAATCTTTATGATTCTGGAGCGTCTTCACTGTATCGTTTGTTTTATAACCTGCTGAATTTTGAATCCAAGGTAGCACACTTCTATTTGTTGAAAATACATTCATGTCATTGAGCTGATAAAAAATCTCATTGTCAACAATAGAAACCAACTCAATTTCAGCTACAATAACATACAAAATAATAGCTTGGATCTACAATGAATTCCTGTTAGCTACACGCTAGGAATTGAACACAAGGAACATTTATGAATGCAATAGAGACAGGGGCTACAAGAATTGGTCTGTTAGCGGGAACTGTCACTGCTAGTAAAGAGGGTATCTCACCATCAGGAGTTATATTCAAAATATTCTCATTGAGGTGCACAATCTGGCTATGTAGACCACCATCTTCTGCTATTAAGTGATATTCCAGTCTAGAATTTCTGTCTGTGGAAGTTCTTGAACCTATGGAGACCTGTATAGAGATACCAGATGCATTATATTTCTTCCGGTGGAAGTTAAGCATGTACCTTAGTTAGTATGCAGTGATCAGTCAACTAAATTGTTAATTGAGGCTCTCCCAATGGGAATCGATTGTTGTTAGAAGAAAATATCTCTACTTAACAGGTCAGATATGGTCAGTTTGGAAACTCTTGAAACTGCGCTTTATATCATTGGTTATATTCAGGCATTTTGTAATGCTCTAAAGACGTTTTCTAATGTCTTGGACATTTTCGTGATTATTGAGGTATTTGGTAGAAAGTATGTTTTTTACTTGGCTAAAACTCTAGAAACATCTGGATTTAGATGTTTGTCCATTGAGTGGATGCATCTGCATTTATGGATCTCAATTCTTGTGTTTTCCCCTTTTTTTGCAAAGGACAGAAATGAGTTCAGTATAAGTGAATGAGTTCAGATATCCAACCATGTTTGCAAAGTCCATTTATAAGCAAATTGTATGTAAAAAGATTCCTAGCATAGCCAAGGCTAGGCCTTAAAAGACAATGAGTAAAGGGCCAATAGAGATTATGTTTTAAATTTGGCATAGACTGATTCTTATGTTAAGTTTTTACTGTTGTCATTAGGTTATTTCCAAATTACATGAGCATTCAATGCATTTCCAAAACAACAACATAAAGAGGATCATTGAAAGAAACACAATCACAAGGTACACAACATTTTATCTTGGGAAACTTTCATGGGGGAGAAAACCCAACAAAAATTCCTCAATAATAGATTGCCAATACAATGCCAAGACTAAGACCAAAACACCAAAGATAAACCAAGACTGAGCATGCGCCTCTCTTCTCCTTTCTCCTACAACTGCAACTGCCTTCAAGATATGCGCACTAGATGAGTGAGAGTGAGTGTGTACAAGTGAGGCACCATCCTCACATATAAATACTAGTTGAGGAGGTGCTAGGGTTATGTCACTTCATTTAGTGGGGCCGAATTCTCCTAGAAGTGGTTAAAACCACTTTATAAATACTAGGGGTTGACTTTACAAATACCACCATACAAATATAGTTTGACCAATACACAAAAGGGGATTTGATCTTATACAAGACCCGACATGATCAATCCGCAAAAGGGGATTTGATTTATAAGATAATAACTCAAATTTAATTAGAATATTCTTCGAACTTACAATATTTCAACACTCCCCCTTAACGAGAAGGGTATTCTACTGACATGACCCAATACAACATCATCAAGAGAAGGAGAGGGAAGCATCATCATCAACATCTGGAACACTGACCCAATACAACATCATCATCAAGAGAAGGAGAGGGAAGCATCATCATCAACATCTGGAACACTGATTGGCACATCTATAAATCATCGGAACTTTTCCTCATCATCAATATTATCATCGCTTACAACATGGAGCTGGAGTAACATCATCATCATCAGCATGAAGTTGAAACATCAACATCAATAGCACGAAGCTAGAACACCAACATCATCAACATCACGAGGCTGGAACAACATCATCGACAACATAAAGATGGAACAATCAACATCATCAACATGTGAGAACAGAATGAGGCAGGTGTATCAACAACAACATTTGTGGTACTCTGACAAATCGTCCTTACCGGACCTTCGGGATCTGCCCGGGAATCATAAGATTCCCTAGGATATAAAATCCTAACAAGCTACCATGTGGTACTCTGACAGATCATCCTTATCGGACCTTCGGGATCTGCCCAGGAATCATAAGATTCCCTAGGATATAAAATCTTAATGGAGCTACCACTACTGACCACAATTGGCATATACATGCACAAGTACTCTGACAGACCGTCCTTACCAGACCTTCGGGATCTGCCCAGGGATGATCAATCCCCTAGGATATAAAATCCTAACGAAGCTACCCGCTGTTGGTTAGGATACCATAGTATCATCAACATCACTCCCCCTTTCGAGGGTGGTCCTTTCGGACAACACCAAGCTTGTCTCGGAAGTACTCAAACTTCACATGAGAAAGAGGCTTGGTCAACACATCTGCAACCTGCTCATTTGTACCAACATATTGGAGCTTTACAACTCCCCTCTGCACCATATCACGAATGTAGTGGTACCGGATCTCTATGTGTTTCGACTTATCATGGAACAATGGGTTCTCCGTCATCTTTATACAACTCTGGTTATCACATAGAATCACGGTGGCTTCCATCTCCATATCGAACAGACATGTCAACAACTTTCGAAGCCATATGGCTTCACAACTAGCGGAACATGCTGCAATGTGTTGATTTGTGTACCTTGGGAGGTGTTCCCCATGTGTTTTCCCTCCTTAGCACATGTGGGAAAGTCATTTGGCACTTTGTCCTAGTCCTTTATGTCTATTTGTACTTTGAC
>JZKD02S1349245.1:846704-862838 GCA_000966675.3 Picea glauca
AGATTCTGAAGCCTCCTTCCTCTTTTAGCTTTGAGCGTGAGATTCAAAGGATTAGGATCCTTGTACTTCTTTCAGAGTTAGTCAAGCATGAGGACTTCAAAAGGTGCCTCTCTAAAATGTTGCAGCTCGAGCCTTCATCTCATTCCACAGAATCAGTCAACCTCCAAGATGAAAAGCCAACTGTCATACTAGGGCGTTTGGTAGAGGATATAGATGATTCCTCCCCTCGTTTCTATACATCATTGAATATTCATGATAAAGTGTTTCACAACTGCTTGATGGATTCAGGGGCATCTCACAATCTTATGCCTAAAATTGTCATGGATGAGCTTGGGTTGGAGGTTACAAAAACCTACCACAACCTGTATTCATTCGATTCCAGGAAGGTGAAATGCCTCCTCAGGGTTATTAAGGACCTGGCTGTCTCCTTGTTCCAATTGCCAATGAAGAGTGTGGTCATGGACATAGTGGTAGCTGATGTCCCCCCTAAGTTTGGGATGCTCTTGTCTAGATCCTGGATCAAAAGACTAGGTGGAAATTTGCAGATGGATCTTTCATATGCCACCATTCTTGTGTTTGGAGGGGAACATAGAAGGCTTTATAGAGAAGCACAACTTGCTTACATAATCAGTGATGAAGCAAATCCCATCAACCACCCCATTTTTTCAGTTGACACTGATTTAGGAACCAGTATATTACAACTCATTGATACTCAACCACCTATTGAAATAAGAAAGCAGCCTATTACCTTTTGTGAAGATCCTCATCCTAATACCTCTGTTTGGAAGATGTTTTTCGATGGAGCCTCTTCTAGGGAAAGTGCTGGTGCTGGAGTAGTTTTTGTTTCCCATACCCAAGAGACCATATCTCTGTCTTGCAAGATGGAATTTGAAACAACAAACAACGTGGAAGAATATGAGGCTCTTGTCTTGGGTTTGAGAGCTGCCAAAGACATGAAGATTGAGGA
Source organism: Picea glauca (assembly GCA_000966675.3). Taxonomy (NCBI): domain Eukaryota; kingdom Viridiplantae; phylum Streptophyta; class Pinopsida; order Pinales; family Pinaceae; genus Picea; species Picea glauca. The sequence continues at coordinate 847,672 of JZKD02S1349245.1, forward strand.
ACTAGCAGTGTTTGGGGATGCTGAGTTGATTGTTCATCAAGTCAGAGATCTGTATCAGGCTAAGCACCCAAGGTTGAGGGCCTACAGAAATGAAGTCTGGGATATGATTGACAGTTTTTTCTTGGCTTTTAATATCTCATTTGTTCCAAGGGAGGAAAACTCTGTGGCAGATTCCTTGGCGGTCTCGGTAAGTAATTTCAAGGTCCCTTTGCCCCCAAAACTCAAGTATGAGGTGGAGATAAAATACAGACCCTCTATTCCTGACAACGTCAAACATTGGAAGGTCTTTGAAGATGATATTGAGATAAAAAAGTTCCTTGAGACTGTGGATGATTTTTCTGATATGCATATTGATCTGGATCAGGATTCTGAAGAAAGCCCTCAGGCTAATGTTTTTATGACTAAAATTGTTAACCATCATATTGTTCAGTTGCCTAGCAACCATATTCCAAAGGGGCTTGTCCCTCTGGAGAGATTGTTTGACAGAAATGATGTTGCTGTAAAGATTAAAGGAGCAACTGAAGAGGCTGATGTGACTGAATGCAATCTTGGAATAGAGGAGGATCCCAAATGTGTCAAATTGTCTAGCAGTCTGTCAAAGAAACAAAGGACTGAGTACATCAAACTTCTGAAGGAGTTCTCTGATGTGTTTGCTTGGACATATGAAGACTTAAGAACATATGACACCAACATCATGGAACATAAAATCCCTTTGAAAGAAGATGCCACCCTTTCAAGCACAGATAGATGAATCCCATGTTGCTGCCGATTATGGAAAAAGAAGTGAAAAAGCTGCTGGATGCACAGATCATCATCCCCTTGAGATTTTCAGAGTGGGTGGCTAATTTGGTGCATGTGAGGAATAAGAATGGGGAAATAAGGTTGTGTTGATTTCAAAAATTTGAACAGAAGCTCCAAGAAAGATAACTACCCCTTGCAAAAAATGGAGCACATTTTGCAGAGAGTGATTGGTTCATCTAGGATGTCTATGGTCAATGGCTTCTCTGGTTACAATCAGATCTCTGTTTTGCCTGAACATAGAGAGAAGACGATTTTCACTACTCCTTGGGGCACATTCATGTATGCTAAAATGCCCTTTGGATTGATGAATGCAAGAGCAACTTTCCAGCGAGCCATGGACATTGCTTTCATTGGGGAAAAGGACAAATTTGTAGTCATCTATCTGGATGACATTACAATATTCTCAAGGTCTGATAAAGAGCATTGTTATCATCTAAAGAAAGTCTTCTTGAGATGCATAAGGTTTGGTCTCTCTCTCAATCCTAAGAAATCTTTATTTTCTATGCAAGAGGGAAAATTGTTGGGGCATATTGTGTCTGCTGAAGGGGTGAAGATTGATCCAAGCCGAGCAGAGGCCATCTAGTCCTTAATTTTCCCAGATCCAGAAAAGAGGTTCAGTCTTTCTGGGTAAAATCAACTTTCTAAGGATGTTCATTTCTAATTTTGCTGAGTTGGTTAAATACATTACAACCATGCTCAGAAAGGGGAAGGAAGTGAAATGGACTGCTGAGTCCAGAAGTTCTTTTGACTAAATCAAGAAAGCTTTGACTGAAGCATTGACTATTCTAAAGAATTTCTGATATTTTCTTTCGCTTCATTTGATACACTAGCTGCTGTTTTGCTATAAAGAAATGTAGAGGGGTTGGAGTAGCCTATTTCCTTTTTCAGCAAAGCACTAAGAGATGCAAAAATGAGATATGATATCATGGAGAAGGAGGCTTATGCTTTGGTCAAAGCCCTCAAGGCTTTCAGGATCTATATTTTGCATTTGGAAATTATTGCATATATCCCCTTGGCCTCAGTAAAGGAGATACAAATCCAACCTGATATAGATGGGAAAAGAAGCAAATGGATTGCCAAGATTCTGGAGTTTGACCTGGAAATAAAACCTACCAAATTGGTGAAGGGCCAAGGTTTAGCTAGGCTGTTGGCTGAATCAAACTGCAAGGCATTGGGGGTTAATTTCATGAATATAGACTCAGGAAATCAACAAACTGGGATTGTTGGTGAAGACTCTCTTGTCAGCCCCAACTTAGCAGGATGCACCTGGTATAAAGACATCATACACTTCCTACAAAAGTTGAAGCCTCCTGATGGTTTGGACAAAAACAAGGTGAGAGCTTTGAAACTGAAAGCAATCAAATATTGTATCATTGATCAGGTTTTGTACTGGAAGGATCCTATGGGAGTCCTGTTGAGGTGTCTAGACCCACAAGAAGCCCAAAGAGCTATGACTTATTTTCATGACAGCTCATGTGGGGGACATCATTTTTGGAGGACCACAGCTTATAAGATCCTTAGAGCTGGGTATTTCTGGCCCAACCTTTTGACTGATATTTATGCAAAGATTAGAGCATGTGCCAAGTGTCAGAAGTTTGCTGGAAAGCAACAGCTCAAATCTTTGCCTTTGAAACCTGTAATGGTTTCTGGACCTTTTTAGTAGTGGGGTCTCGACTTCATTGGAGAGATCCACCCAGCCTCAAGTGGCCAACACAGGTGGATCTTGACCGCCACTAACTATTTTACCAAATGGATAGAAGCTGTCTCTATAAGGAGTGGCTCCCACAAGGTGATCTAAAATTTCCTTGAAGACATCATGTTCAGATTTGGTTGTCCAAGCAGGATTGTTACAGACAATGCTGCCTCTTTCAGAGCTGAGCCATTAATTGTTATCTGTGAGCAGTATGGGATTACATTAGTCCATTCTACTCCCTACTACCCTCAGGGAAATGGTTTAGCAGAGTCTTCTAACAAGAGCCTCATAAAGATCATCAAAAAGTTGTTAGAAGACAACAAGAAAGCCTAGGATTCAAAGCTAAAGTTTGCATTATGGGCTAACAGAGTTACAACCAAAAGGTCACTGGGTGTTTCCCCTTTTCAGCTGGTGTATGGGATTGAGGCTATTTTTCCTGCTCAGCTTGCTTTGCCTGTGGCAAAATTCCTTCAGGACTACCAAGGAGAATCTGATGATATGGTCAGGAGGATACTGAAGCTGGTCGAAGTGCAGCAGACCAGGGAGCAACTGCTTGATAAAGCACAAGATCATCAACAAAAAATAAAACGAGCCTTTGACAAGAGCACAAGCAAGAAAGATTTTCAGTTGGGGGATCTAGTGCTCAAGTGGGATGCCCCCAAACAAGACAAAGGCAAACATGGCAAATTCGAAGCCTTGTGGATTGGTCCCTTCAAGATTTCTGAGGTATCTCCGAACAACACTTATAAATTGCAGAATTTGGAGGATTCCGAAGTTTTAGGTGGCCCTGTTAATGGGCATTTTCTAAAAAAATATTTTGTTTAAGCCATGATCGGCTTCCCACCATTGTAAATACCACTTTCTTTTTATTCTAGTTTTTTAATAAGAGACTCCATAATCCAAAGCTAAGGCACTGAAGTTGTGCGTTCTTGGCAGCTTGCAGGGAGCATGCCATCCCCTGTGGAGCCAAATGTTATCACATGAAGTTGTTAGGAGTCGTATTTGTTTGTTGTTAATACCTAGGTCTATATCCTTGCCTTGTTTCTCTCTCTTTCGCAGGCCAGGCCCTAAAGTTTTTCCCTTAGACTGTTAAAGTTGTTTTTTGTTTGCCCCTTTTTGTTTGAGCAACCTGGTTTCCCTTGATGTCTTACCCAAAATAAGTCTCGTCTCGAAGCCTTTCTGTTTTCTCTAAGGATAAACACTCGTCTCCTTTGTTTCAGTCACTGGTTTTTCTGTTTTCCCCAGCCCACAACAAGTCGTCCAAGTCCTTGTTCACACAAGCCGCAGTCAGGGACACAAGGTGCAACATTTAAAGCAACCCATTTTTGGGCTTAAAATGCAAAACAGGTGGGTTCAGTTTTCAACGGTGAAGATCCCCTGTGAAGTTCAAATTAGCGGCCCCCGAGCATTCATAATTCCAAAGTTGCGCGTGTTGATTTTTCATAAGCTAGGTTAAGCATGAAGTTCATTTCATTTTATCATTTCACTTAACCATAAACAATAATGTTGCAGCAACCAAGATCACAAGAAGAAACACCATGCACAAGAACATAAGAAGTATCCTGGGAAACCCTTCTCAACAAGGGAAGAAAACCCAGCCAAATCCTTTGCTATATTCTTCAAGAGAAAGATCTTCACCACCAAGAAAGACCTAGCACACAAGAGGGTGCTCAAACCCTAGAAGACTAGCGCCCAAGAGAGGTGCGCACTTTTCCCAAGTAAATGTACTTGCTGAAATTTCTAAAATCACATGAAAGATGTGTTTCCACAATGAGGATTTTACCTTTACTTATACTAACCTAAAACCTGTCAACAAAAGTGTCTATTGGCTCAACAAGGCTGACCTCTCTAAGTCACATTATAATTATTATTATTATTATTATTATAATTAATATTAATCAGATTAATTATCTTTTACATTTATTATTACTTACATTAAGGTGGGGCCGACCTGTACCCTTTACATAACAATTAGGGTTACAGGCAGGTCTGACTCTTGAACAATATATAGCAAAGGATCTGATACACCCACTAGTGCTCATCCACTAGGGGCACATCCATAGGGATGTCATATCTCTGGTTCACTGCATTACACAAAAGAACCAGATCTTCACATGTTCACCTGTGCTCATCCACATGCATGTCCACTCTACAGATCTTCATTTCCATTGCCTCACACAAGAGAATCATCTGGAGTCTTCTCGTCAACTCTGCTACTCAGAGGAGGCTAATACATCATCTTTATTTTTGTTCACATGATGATGCACCTAGCACTTTGGGATTTCACATGTTCACCTTGTGCTCATCCACAGGCACATCCAACTCAACAGATCGCTTTTCCCACTGGATAATGATTTGGAGTTCTTCTCAACTCTCTGAATGGAGGTCATCTCTACGTTCCTAGCTCTGTCTCAGGCAGGAACCACATACCCTTCTTAGGGGCTTTCTCTTAGGTTTGTAAGCTGAGAGAAAGACTCACATAACTGCAATGATCCACACCTCATAGGTTTGTAAGCTGGAGAATGTCTCACATAGCTGCATTCATCAACATTGCAAAGTATAGCGCCAGAGCAAAAGTCCGAGTCCCGAGGCCCGAAGCAATCATGAGCCGTTGATCTTGAGGGGGACAGGTGGCAACTGATCCAAGGGTTTGTGGAAATGGGCTTCGGAAGATTTGAAGTGAGAAGTGTGCAAAGTTCTCGAAGGGCCGAAGCCCGAAGAGCCGAAGTGCTATAGTCTCGAAGCGTCGAAGTGTCGAAGAGCCGAAGTGCTAGAAGTCCCGAAGTGCCGAAGGCCCGAAGTGAATCTGGACCATCCATTGGTGGGGACACACGGAAACAGATCATTCACTTCGGAGTTTTTCCAACGGGAGATTTTCATGCTTCACATTCATAACATCCGAAGCTCGAAATCCGAAATAGATGTTAGCCGTCGATCTATGGAGGACACGCATCAGTGGATCGCTAGCTATGGGTAGATGCAGTTGGGGGAAAATAAGGTTTGAGATTTGAATTTTCCGAAGTCCGGATACCCGAAAGGATCGCAGCCATCGATCCGTGGGGGCCACGCGTTGTCAGATCCATCGCTTCGGATAAAAGATGTTGGGGGAGGTTGAGGTTTGAGATTTGAAAGCACCGAAGCACGAACCACGAAGCAAATCTCGACCATCGATTTGAAAAGGGGAGATCTGATCCATCGATTTGAAGGGGGTAGCTTTGTGCCGTTGATCATGAAGCCCCATCCAAGATCCCGAGATCGACGATCATGCTCAATTGCGGGGTCTGAAGATGCTCGGGTTTTAAAAGATTGAGGGCGAGTCGCAATCGAAACCACGGTTTTGAGGAAGGGACATGTGGTGAATTGCGGAGACAAAAGCAGTTTTGTTTCAAACAACCCTTGGCCGCGCCCACAATTGCGTAATTACGTGAGGTCATGGCCCTAGGTCACATCTTGGAAGGAGCCAAAGGAAAAGGAGCTGGTGCCCGAGCCCTGGAGCGCCAAGTACGTGGCAGTCATCAGTGTAGACATGTGGCGCGCTCGTCGGTCATAACACCTGGCACCCATCTGGCACTAACACGTGGCACTCAGTCTAGGCACTTGTGGGCATATCATTCGCTTGTCTCCTAGTGACACGTATCACTTCTCTTTCATGACACATCAACATGGTGATGTCAGGCCACCACGTCGGATCATCCTCTGGGAGGTGTTATTATTCAATGCCAAAAGTAGCGCCCCACCCCAAAGCGCAGTTTTAGCGGGCCCTAAAGTTGGCAGGCGGATAAAATCCAACTGTGGCGCCAGATCTAGCAGGTGCGTCCAGATCCGAGATCGCGACTAGATCAACGACCACACTTCATTGCGGGGATGCAACTCGCTCGACCGATAAAATTCTTGAGCGGTCCTGCAATTGAAACCGTGGTAAAGCAAAAGAGATATGTGGTGGAAGGTGGTGAATTGCGGGCTCAAAAGAGGTGTGAATCCAAAGCACCTTTGAGCGGTTGCACAACCACGTGTTTATATAGCGTCCTATCCAAGAGCAGCACGTGGCCGCCCCCTGAGCATTAAGTCTCGTTGAGTTCCCAAGGAAAAGCAGTTAATGGAAGGAAGGATTGGTGGTTGAGACCTCGACTCACTCCATAAATGGAAGGCATGGAATCCTCGACCCTGGAGACTGAACTGTCAGCCCGTGGTACCCTTGTAGACAAATTTTCCTGCAGACCCATGCTGACCTGAGCTCGCGTTTGACAGAAGGATGCACGCTCAGTTTGACAGAAGAAAACACAGATGGAAGGCTTTGAATGTATTGATCAGATCACACTTCTGATAGTTGGGACTGATCTGAGTATAAATAGGTAGTTTTGATATTTTGTTAGGGTCGTCAACTGGTTGAGCAGAGCTCCCTATTTTGTAATATTTTTATGCTTGAACTGTTCTCTGGTTATGTATCAAATTTGAGACTTTTGCATTAATAGAAGCCATCTTCTCTCATCTCTTTGTAAAAACTATGCTAAAAACACTCGGGCATGGAGGATCCAGTCGAGGGTTGTAGTTCTATTGTAATGTAGGTTTGATCACAGTATTGCTGTGACCATTTTTGGTCAGCTTCCTTGTTATCTTATTCTCTCTTACGCTGAATGGCTTGGGCATGGAGGATCCAGTCGAGTGGTTGTAGTTGCATGATAATGTAGGTTTGATTATTATGCTGCTATGACTATGTTCTTGTGACATATTTCAGTGTCTAAAATTTGAGTTCAAGAGTGCTCTTGAGCCTGAGTTTTTATTTACCAAGCTGCTTGAAAGCCAGATGTCCATGGCAGATTTGTCCACCTTTCTCACTAAGTCTTCCCTCTTCCCATCCTTAAACTCAAATCACCGACTGAAGTTAATGAGGCCCTCACTTCCCTATGCATTGCTTGTCCAGTTTCTGTGTTAAAAATCATTCTTGTACTGCGTTTTGTCCATTTGACCTCCACCCACAAAACCAACATCCACCAAACACTCTGATGGGTACTGGTCTTATCCTCTCGCTATCTGAGGGTGACTCTCAGTGCTAACAAAGACCACTCAAGTCAACTTGAGATTAAGTCCCCACCCTTGGATCAAGATTTGATGAGGAAAAGGCTAGGGTTACAAATAACCTAGCAAGCCTCATTCTCAAACTAACCTCAAGAAGAGAAGCTGGTTGACCAGGTAAGGTAGCACTTCGAAGGGAGTTCGAGGATAAAGATAGAAGAAGTCTGCAAAGGGAGCCGAGCTAGGGCCAACATCCAATCCAGACAAGGAGTAAAGGGCCGAGTCAGGGCCAACAACAAATCCTTCAAAGTGAGGCCGAGAAAGGGTTGAGGCATAGATCGAGAAGGGTCTTACTGTGTAGAGAAAAGGAGGCAGTCAGGATCAGGAAGCAAGCATAGTGATAGGAGAGGTCGAGCATGGCTGGAATATAGACCAAGTCGAGTCTATCTATTCATAGAGGAGACTATGAAGAGACAACAAGGTCGAGTCAGGACCATTGTTAAGCAGAAAAAACAAACAACCTTCAGAAGAGGAATTCGTACTGGCTGTATGGACTTCGTACGAAATGTTCTTGTTATAGTGCAAGTTGTAGGTTGGGCGAAGCCTGACCCAACCACAAAGCAAGTGCTACAACTTGGGAATTCTACACCCAATGTCACCTTGATGTAGGTCCCACACTTCAAGGGTGATTAGGTCACTCTAGGGAGGCGATCCCGGTGACCCTAGGGGGATTGAGATGGAGATGGAGGGAAGTGGAAATGAATCCCCTAGAGGTAGAGTCTAAGTGGAGTGAAAAGTGTGGAATGAAGCTTTGGGAAGGTCCAAGGGTTGCCAAGTATGTTGAGTCACTTGCAAATGATGAAATACCTGCCCGAGACACAAGAAAAGACACTTTGCAATGATGCATGTTAGTTGTATCAGCAAGTTAAGCTTGCTGTCCCTAATTTGCTGCAATAGATAACAATATATATCAGTAAGAAAATGGTACTGTAAGCTGCTCAATAAATGCTAAAGATCAAGTAGAAAATGCAAGCGAAGGACTTGTAAATGACTAGCTAAACTCAAGATGAAGAACCAATATTCTTAGCATAAAAGATAAGGCTGTTGTAAACACTTGTCTGCAACTATTTATATGAACCTTATGGCTGTAACATTCAATGTATTACAACAATAAAATGAGTCACTGAAATTCCCTTAAACTTTGCCAAAAAGTGCGCTGGACTAAGGAGAAAAGCTGTGCAAACTTTGAGCAAAATCCAATGGTTGATAAGAGAGTTATTCAAGCAAATGAGTTAGGGTTTCTGCAACCCTAATGGCCGATGATGTAATTTTGTAACAGCAACAAGAAGTAGTGGGAGAGAGGGGACTCCCTAGTAGGGGAAGACTCCTCTCAATGAGGCCAACCAACTTCAAGCAAGAAATCTTTCAAAATATCAAAAATTGCGTTTACCAAGGCAATGATTTTATATCTCCAATGCAAAACAAGTATGACTAGTGCCTTTACTATTGGGTTAATGAAGTCAAATAAACAAAGAGCTAGAGAAGCTACCTTCTTGGGGGTGTAAGCCCTTTTACTTCTCAAGGCAAGTTTCTCTAACTAGGGTTTAAGATAAGAGGGTGTATACCCTTATACTTCTCTTAGCAAACCCTTGTATAATCAATGAGATGAAGCATAAAATGATGAAGAGTATTGTGGGGGTGTATGCCCTTATACTTCCCACCTAGCTCCTAGCATAACAATACTTGACTTGAAAAAATGATAGCATAATAGTAAAAGACCATACTAAGATCAAGAGAAATGCCAAGATAATCCACCATAAGAGCTAGAAAACATCATCCAAGACTAGCACCTCACTCATCCATCAACCATTCAACAATATAGCCATAAACAAGTGCACAAGAGATAAAAATAGCCAAGTGTAGCGCAAATTTCAGACCAAATCCTCTAACAAGAGGGAGAGTTATGTTAAAAATGAGATCTTATGATCTCTATTTATACAAAATGTAGCTAACATAGTTTGCCCATATACTTTAGGGCAAAACACAAGATTAGGGTTTAACAACCCTAATCTTGCCCCTTTTACAAAATAATATTAAACAATTCCTTTAAAACTTCACTTTTGCACAAATAAAACCCTAATTTAGAAGGACGTCACCCCTTTAGGGGGCGTTTTAGCATTAGGAGCAAGTCGTTGGTGTAGGAGGAGGGTGTCTAGGCTTGCCAAAGCCATATGTCAAGCATCCAAATGTTTTCCTTCAAGGTCAAGACCTCAAACCCCTCAAAACGTCCAAGTGCCAAAGCATATCATTTCACCACCATGCCCTAGTCCCCCACACAAGACGTCATGCTCAAAAAGAGGACGTTTTGCCCCTGCTGGGAAAATCGTTTGGCAAGTGAGGGCTGGGCTATGTTGTCCAAGTCATCATCAAGGCCTTCCAAGTCTGATCCAAGTCATCATCAAGGCCTTCCAAGTCTGATCTTTCTCATTTGGCATGCGGGTCCTTAGCATCCAACCTGTGGGCTTGTAGCCCCTTGGAAGCCCAAGCTAGGCTTGTTCTCCCAAAACTGTCCACCAACTAGGTCCTGCAAAGACAAATGAGCACGCCCTCCAAGGATCTCAAGTCATAACATCATGATAAGTGAATCTAATCAATAAATAATCCATCTAAGCATGTGCATCAAAGATCACTATATCAAACAATTAACAACTCAAAGACACCATGCGACTTTTCAAGTTTGAATATGGGAGGGTTGACTAGGTGTCCTATTGTGTAGATCTTGCCCTAGGTCAAGGAGATTTTCCAAGAGATCCCTCTCTAAGCCATGTAAAATGGATGAAGTGGTTGGGGTCACAACTCAATGGGCATAGGGCTCATGACATATAAGGGGTCGTAGTGTCTCATTCATGGGTGCCTTTGTAGAGGGTGTGTGGTACCTTCGTTGGTAATGCACTTTTTCCAAGCCCATCAATTGCCTTTTATCTTTCTTTCTTTTATTTTCTTTCAATATAACATAAGGAGAGGTTGAAGGTCACTGCCCTGGCGTGGTGACCAGGTGATGGCAATGTCACCGACAAACACCTAATGGAAATGTGAAGGATTGCTCGTGATGAGACCCCCTTTCTCTCAGCCATGCAACCGAGAGCCATTACCCTAGTTTGGTGACTAGATGATGGTAATGTCATACCACTAGATATTCATGGACGTGATTGGTCGGCTTGTGGTGAGACCTCCTATCCTTCAACTAACCTTTTAAGCATTCTTTATTATATTGTGGGTCCCCTTTACTCAAAGATAAGCATTTCATTGCTTTCTTTGGTGATCCCTGGGCGAAGCATCTGGAAGGTTTATACAAGGCTTTTATCTTTTACCCAACATCAACCCCTCTGGGCCTTCAACCCCTTCTTCCCATAGAATGAGGGACAACCCCTTCTTGGGTCAATACACCCTAAAATCCCAAGAGATAAGGAAATGGAGGGGAACAATGATGGAAAGTGGTAAGTATGGTCGGGAACGGTACGATGGTTCATTAAGGGAGTTCCCAGTAGCAAACCCATCCCCAAGGAATACCACTTACTAGGGAACAATGTCAACGACCAAGGTGAAGCAGGGAAAAAGACATAATGGCCCAGCATATATCATGAAATCTAGAGTAATATAAGATATAACATAATCACATGGCTTAAATATTGAAATGATGCTCACCATAATACTGACTTGTACCACTTGGAGCAAGGCCAACTGCCTTTCGGAAGCTAGCTAGTGTGGTGGATGCCATCTGCAAAACTGTGACCATCTGTGGTGGTGAGTGGGTTTTCCATCTGTGCAAAAGGGTACTACTGGTCATCTAGTCTCTGGAGACTCCATATCTACAACCTGAGGGCCTCGAGACACGATCTCCTTAGTTATCCACAAAATGGGGATAACATCTGGCTCCTACTTGGGGACATGTGCTCGCCGTAGAGTGCAGGAGAACTGCAAGATCTCTTGGTAGACCTGTGCCTGCAAGGAAACATCAAACTGTCAAGTGCAGGATGGCCTACTCATCCTTGTTCTCATATGATGATAATCAAAGCCAACGAAACTAGAAAAAGAAAATTTTGACATTTTTTCAACAATTTCTAAGCTAAGCATGTAATCAATATGCAAGTAGATAAAAATGAAAATGAAATGTGTCTAGACTCTAAACTAATATGAGCAATCAAGATGCAAATGCACGGAATCAAAATGACTTACTTACCTGGGGCCTTGAGGCCTTGAAGATCACGTGCTGGATGATGTCAGGTGAAGTCATACAACCAGTGCAACCATTTAATCATCTCATCAAAGTATATCCCCATGTACTTAATCATATAATACAACAAAGATAAGTCAAGCACATAATAATCATGAGTATAAACACACATATAATCATTCATGAAATAAAACTCATGAAGATGGGTGGGAGGGAGGAAATCTTGTTGGAAAGAGAAACCATCAACCCGATCATCTTGCTTAAAAGTGTAGCCACAAGACTGATCAATCCATCTCTGAAGGGGGCTACTATCTGTAGACGAAGGCTCATATTCATCGACGCATAAAGACTCACTGCTTGTCGAGGGCTGAGAGGAGATGAGAGATTGGAAGAATACTGCATGGTCTCTTGGAGAAGAGGGTAAGAGGTAAGGAACAATCTCAAGTGTAGAAAAACACCGCCTCTTCCCCTGTGACTCTCCATGGAAATCTCCAAGATGAAAATACTTCTGCTTCGAAGAATGAATCTCTGATAGCTCTAAGGTGGCCATGTCCTGGTATACCTCAAAATTTGAGCACAACGGTTGGAATCCCTCATAAAACAAATCTGCATCCTCAAAAGGGTATGTACCAAAGGATGACTGAGGATCACTCTGAGTATGCTGTGACAAGTCATCCTCGAAGGGGCGGAACAAATTTGTAACCATATCATCACCAGGATACCAAGCATCTGAATCATATATGTATGAGGACCACTCCTCTGATGATGGAAACTCAACCCCCTCTGCCTGAGAGCCACCCTCAATATCATAAATGGGGTCTCTATCAATACTGAAACAAATCACATCCCATCTACGTCTCCCAACCTGTATGAAATCATCAATGTGTTCGTCGACTATATCCGAGGGTTGTTCCACGAATTCATCTGCATCGTAGGAGCTGATTACTTTCTCACAAGACTGGATAACTTCATTTTCTTCAAAAGGGAAAGCATATAACAAAGTCTCGTTCAATCCTTCTGCAAGAGAAACTTCATCGAGATCCTTTGGGAAATTTTCTTCATTTCCACAGTGATGGAACAAAGCATCATCAAAGCTCTCAAAAGGATTATAACTTATCATGTTCTCTTCTTGATATGTAGGAGGAGTATAGGTCTGGATGTCCTCATCAAGTGGAAGAGAAAATACTTCATCTTCATCATACCTCTCATCAGGATCTTCTTCAAGCTTTTCTTCATCTATTGTCTCATCATCGATCGGAAAACCATCTCGGCAAAGAGTGTGTTTGAGCTCTTGGAAAGCATCTTGCAAACTTTGAGTAGCTGGCTGATATTGTCGAAGAAATTCTTCAATGAGCTTGGTAGAAGAAGGGATACTCTTTGGATCACATGAGTGTGCAAGCCAATCCCTTTGACTTGATTCCAGTGAAGACACAAAAATTTTCATCAACACATCTTCATGTCGCACATTTAAGCTCGAAGTATACTTCATATAATTCACGACATGGGTGACTGCTAGAGCTAGATCACCGTCAAACTTGGGGCAATTTTCCCTCCATTCCGTCGGGCAATGATTTGGATATCCAGGAATATCCTGAACATCAAAGGAGGGATAAACCTTATGGAATTCCCATGGTAAGTCTCGTGAGGCCATGGTTCCATTACTTAGGGTAATACCTCAATGGAGTCGCCAGATGAGCTCAAGGCTCACCAAAGGATGGAAAAGGATAAGGGAAAAGTGGGTTTCTGGGAAGGTGGAGTTGCCAGATGAGTTTTAAAATGAACTCATCAAGAAAGGTGGAAAGGGAACGTCCCTTGGGTGGAGTCCCCAGGTAAGCTAAGGGAAAGGCTTTGGGATAGCTTACCAAAGTGTCGTTAGGGTACGAAAAAGATTCAAAATCTTCCCTGGCAACAACGCCAAAATGTTATAGCACAAGTTGTAGGTTGGTCAAAGCTCGACCCAACCACAAAGCAAGTACTACAATTTGCAAATCCTACACCCAATGTCACCTCGATGTAGGTCCTGCACTTCAAGTGTGACTAGGTCACTCTAGGGAGGTGTAATGTCTCCACTTTTGGACACCATTATATTACAGAGTGTTATGCTGACTAGAGTAGCCAGACGGGGGTGATAGCAAGTACAAGAGCTATTTGAGGGGTTTTATTGGGCCCGACTTGCATCGCTCATCTTATTTCATCATCATGATCCATTCCACACAACTTGGCTTTGGTTTCGTTGCATTCCGACGATTTCCGTAATTTTGAGTTATTTTGGGCTATATGTTAATTATATTCACTAAGGAGGTCATATTGGGCATAATACTTGGAGGAACCTTTTAGTGTAATAGCTCAGCGGAATCGAGAGGAATAACACTACAGGATAGGATGATGAGAAGTGACTTTCAGTGGCCAGAGAAGCCACAAGGAGAGATAAACCACTTTTTAGAGGTAAAATGGTTAATTAATTATTTAAAGTGATTTAATTAATTAATTAATAATTAAATAAAGTAAAAGTCACTTGGAGAGACAAGGTGAGCAGGGATGATAAAAGAGAGATAGGGGCCTCTATTCTCTCATTATGTTTTTATCAGTTGATATCTGGCTTCTTGCTAGTGAGCCCATGCACTTGGGGGTTTTGAGGGTTTTGACGTAACAAACCCTAGAGATCAGCTCGGTGGTGAATAATCCCACCCAACCTGGTCCAAGTTTGGTCACGGAGGTGAAAGATTCCTCCCTCACCATTCTACATCAGCTCTACTTCAGCTACAGGTGGAATCTACAACAGTTACAGGTTCAGAAGAGAAGGGTGTGCAACATTGAGGGTTTCCAGCTAGAGGGCACACTAGAGAAACTAGATCCATTCGATTTGGCCAAGGAGAAGGAGATTTAGAGAGTTTATCTATTGAGATAGTTTGGTAGATGCCATAACGCCCTTCTTGGACTATCTTGGGTGTGTTTTGGCTGAGTATTGATTTATTGTGAGTGTGGTACGATTTCTCCTAGAGGAAGGGCACAATTTATGAAGTGGATCTATTCATGGGAAGGGCACAAACTTCATTCTTCAGCAAGGGAACCTCCATATCTTGTTTCTAGATTTCAGATCTACTCTTCTCAAGTGTTTTGATTGCTATTGGTGCCTGTTGTTGACCGCCTCTCCAACACAGGTGGTCAACTCCATGTGCCATGAAGAGATGCATCATCAGATGCAAATTTGTCGAAGACTTTGGTTCTACAGGGCATGTTTGGCCCCATCACTTCCTTTTGTAAATTGGAATTTCCGCACCCCTATGTGGGTTAATAATGTAATAGGTCTACATGAGTCATGTCTAGGTCAGTTACCTTGGGATCGGTTCACTGGGAGAGTTCCTTTCACTGAGGGTTTTTTATCCTCAGGTTATCAATTGGGCTTTTCAGCCTTATTGATTTCCC
>JZKD02S1349246.1:74448-120927 GCA_000966675.3 Picea glauca
GGCTCCAAAAATGCCCAATATCCCCCAAAAATGGAGAAAATTCATTAAAAATAGGCTTAATCATTATTAAAAACCCAAATCTTGGCATAAAAACCCACTTTATAACTAATTCGGGAACTAGCCCCTGAGCCCTGGGTGCGTTCCCCCTCTAGAATGGTTGTATGGGATCCATATGGCCGAGCGCCATGCATTACGCATTAGCTCCTTTTCTTGCGCTAACTCCTGGTCGCATGTGTTATAACCTCGGCTAAACAATAGAACCGCACCCTCAAAAAATGTGCCCAACAGGTAGTGGCACCCCCACCCTCTTGTTCATTGATCACATGTAGGTGGATAGACCACAGGCTGGGGCTTAGCCCCCAGTCCCCTCCTTTATGCGCACATACCATGCAATATATTTCATATTGTAGGTTTTATATCATAAGCAATAATTTGGTGTATTGGCAAAAGACCATTTCTTAAGGTGTTGGGCTTGGTGGTGGTCATGGGTTCAAATCCCATGGACCCCAAAAACAATTTTTTGAAACATGCCACTTCAACTGATGGCTGGGTGCCATGTGGCTGCCCATGACTGGGCCACGTGGCATCTCCCCATTCGACGGATTAATGCCACTTGTCAACCATTGACTAGTCCAGTTGCCTGCCACATGTCTACCCTGTCAGTGAACCTGCCCAATCACCATCATCCAGAGAATTCCACATCATCTACTACACAGTCAGCATGCTGATGTCATGCTGCCATCAGCATTGAATTTTTGACCAATTGACCTTTGACTTTTTACTTGTTTGGGCTTCCGATTAGAATGCGATAACTTTCGCATACGGAGCCCGTTTGATGAAGTAAATATACCACTAGAATCAGGAAGATGACACAGATGCAATGGCATTGGTTTTGTCAGATTCTGAGCACTTTCATTTTTTAGCATTTTTCAACCCTATCAGGCTTCTAGATCCAATTTCAGATCAATTATGCTTCTGTGCTCTTTCTTCAAATATAGGTCTCTTTTCTAGGTATCATTCTGATAAATATCTCCTCCTAGAATCATGGGAAGAATAATGACTCCCCCTATGGGTATGTCTCCCCCTATATTCTCTACAAGATGAACAATATGCTACCATATGAAAATCCTTGGACCTGTTCTTGCATCAAACTTGTTCCATACCATGCATCATGAAACAAATGATATGTCAACAATGAAATAAAGAATCATGAACAATATATCAACCAAGTACATAATGTACCAAAATGTGCCCACAATGCACAACACCCATGTACATCAACCATGTGCAAAAAGATATCATCCATGGAATGTATCAATCATATGCCTCTATCAATATGCCAACATGTGCATCTACCAATATGCCAACCATGTGCATCTATGAGTGTACCATCATGCATCATCACTTGCACAAAGAAAGTATATCAACTATGCATCAACAAGCTATGACTCCCCAATGATGTACAACATGACTATCAACTACATGTCTCAATATGTAGCCCAACCACATGCAAAATGCATGCACCATGATATCCAATAATACATCATAAGATATATCAATGAAACTTAAATATGTACTAGCCATGTACCCCAATAGATTAGCATCAATCCATAGTCATGGGTTAGTGCCATGCACCCAAGGTTTATTTTATATCGTCACCTTACATGATCTAACATAGAACCATGAAAACCTACAACAAATATTGTCAGAATCCTGCAACAAACAATGTCAGACTCTGCAACACAGAGTTATACCATCACATCAAGCTGAAACCCATGTGCATTGCTTTTTTCCAAAGGCTTTACCACATATATGTGGTCTGCTGCACAACAAAGCACATATGTACATGACCTATTCAAGGTTAGCCGATGTATTTACACGATTGTAACCACTGTCACCCACGTATACCTTAGTAGATGACACTTTTGAACTTCCCTTCAGTCTTTCATTTTGATCTGGTTGTTATGTCTTCTTCACCCACTTCTATAGATGGCCCTTCTCTTCATAACTTGAGCTCTGAGCATCCATATTTTCAAAGATGTCTCCCTTTCTTACTTCATTCCTTCTTCTAGCCATTTTATGTGAAGTTCTCATCATAGACTTTCTTCTTGTGTTCTAGCACTCCTGGGATTTGTGGCCAAATCCACTACAGTTGTAGCATCTCATGGAGTTATAGTGAACAACAATGTGTCCTATTTGATCACATCTCCAACACCTCATGGTGTTATAAAATATTCCATTATATTTTCTTTCATAAGATCTACACTCAAAATATTTGTGACCATATCCATTACATGAATAAAAATTCCCATGAAAAATACTTTCATACCTTTGCTTTGGTGTCCCAAAAATAGTTGCTTGATGTCTTCCTTGCTTTGTTCTTTTGAAATTTTCTTTACCTTGTGTAGATGGTTTCTTTGCAACATTGTCTTCCTTCTTTGATGGACTTCCCTCATGCTTCTTTGAGGTGCTTGCTTCATCATTTGTATCTTCTCCTTTGTATCCAAGACCTGATTTATCACATGATGATCTTTGACTTTCCAAGATCTCATCAAATATTCATGAGCTATTCAATAATTTGTTTCACTTTTCTACCTTCTCTCTAAGGTCAACAATTTCATATTCTAACTTACAACATGACTCTTCCTTTTCATTTATTTTAATCTTCAATAGTTCCTCTATTCTTTTGGCTTATTCAATTTGGGTCTTGAGATGGACAATAGTTTCAAAACTTTTGCTAATCTCATCTTCTACATTCATATCTTCTTTTACATTCTTTAGTCTTGTGATCTATTCTTCCTTTTCTTCTAATTGAGTCTTATTTCTCTTTTCTTCTTCCTTGATCATTTATTTTAACTTCAAAATGTTCCATAGACTCCTCCTAAGAAGATTCTTAGTGTTATCCAAAAGATAGTTATATTCTATATAATAATGGTCACTTCTATATCTATTTAAACCCCCTTCAAATTCCTTTTGAAGTTTTAATAGATTTTCTTCTATTCTTTTCATGGGATAAATACCATCAAACTTTACACACACTATTTCTAGATCTTCTTCTTCACTTGTAGATAAAAATTCATCATCATCATTGCAATCAAGGGTTTTTGAGAGTTCTTTACCTTCATTTGAAATATCTTCATGATCTTCCTTTGTGCCAATATCAACACATAATTCTTTGCCTTCATTTGAAATGTATTCAATATCTTTCTTTGTTCTATCATCACTTGATTCTTTATCTTCACTTGAAATGTTTTCAAAATAACATTTAGAAATAATGCATTCAATAGTTTTTGGAGATTCTTCACCTTTAGTGATCTTGATGGAGTGATCTTCAATATTTTATTTCTCTTTCTTACTTTGATATGTCTCCTCTAGATTTAGCCATAGATCCTTGGTGGAAGTGCATTGTTCCATGCTTTCTTTTATAGGACTTAAGATTCCACTAAGAATGGTCTTGAGAGACAATGCATCATTCTTCTTTCATTCTCTTTGAGCTACAAACTTTTACTTGTTCTTCAATGAAACTGATCCACCAATGGATACCTTCCAAATTGTTTCTCCCATTGTCTTCAAATGTAGTCTCATCTATGTTCTCCAAGTAGAATAGTTTTCCTCATTGTTATCACCGTAATTTCATCCTCAAATGGTTACAGGAATCTAGCATCTTCAAAACACCCATTAGTTCACTCATGAACCAAAAATGCATTTCCAAAAGGTCCAAAACTATACAACTAGTTATAAAATCATCATGCGCTAAGACTACACAGGAAGCGCATGCACATGCGCCATCCAAAAACACAAGAAAAGTGCACATGCACATGATGCGCGACTATGGACGCAAAAAACTGTGCATCCCTTAGAACAACACATTTATGATATTGGTCGGCCTTCCACCCACTTCTAGTTCAGCTTCCAAGATTTGACACCCAAAGCTTGGCTGAATCCAACTGGGGGGTTGGTCAAAGACCTAAGGGTGCCCTAAAGGGCCCCTTGTTTACACTAAGAACTGGTTGCATAATGCCTCAAAGCTATGCTATAAAAGGAGTCCATGGGTGCACTAATTTTTCAAGGAATTCATTTGTATTCTTATGCTACGTATATTCTCTTGGAGGATCCTCTTTCCTCATCAAGAGAATGCAAGCACCATTTCATTTAGCCATTAATATCACCTCTTGAGTGAATGTTCTTTGGATTCTCTTCACCATTTCATTCTAGTTTGTTACTTGTAATAAGAGCTCAATATTTGGGGGTCCAAGAGCTCTGCCTTGGAGGAAGAGGGGACCCATACATCTCCCTTTCTCTTTGGTGTTTTTCCCACTAATACAATCCTATCCATTGGTGGCATGAGTGTTGTTTATTTTTGGTTTTAATGTTCTTATGCACTCTAGTTTAATTTATTTTAATGTTCTTAGCCTAGTTCTTTATTTATTTCTTATGCTTGATATTTATAACTCTTTCCTTCATTGTTCTCTTGCCTAGCTAACCCAACTGGGCTTGTAAGCATCCTTATTTTTCTCATT
The DNA here is from genome assembly GCA_000966675.3 of Picea glauca. Classification (NCBI taxonomy): domain Eukaryota; kingdom Viridiplantae; phylum Streptophyta; class Pinopsida; order Pinales; family Pinaceae; genus Picea; species Picea glauca. The sequence goes on from JZKD02S1349246.1 coordinate 78,969, forward strand.
CAGGTGACAAAAGGGGTGCAATAGATTGGTGACTCCATCGGGGAAGAGTATCAATTTTCTCCCCCATTTGGGTTAGATTGGCTCTTCTTTTTGTTTATTTAACTTGCAGGAACCATAACCGGCCCAAGCCAACCTGTAAAAATCCAAATTCAAAGCTGAGCTAAGAGAATTTCATCTGAAATTTTCTTCACGTCCATATAATAGAAGTGCACAGGTTTTTTGACCCACAAGCGCGTATTCCATGCATGTGCGCTCAACCCACTATTTTTCTCAACGCATTCTACGCACCTATGCCAAAGGGCCATTTATTAATTGTGCATTGGCACCACATGTGCCTCTATCTACTCTACGACCTACGCATCTGCTCATAAATTCACACATTGTAAGGGTTTTTGTGATTTTTGGAGGGCCCATAGCCTTCTTAAGATTGATTCTATGAAAATTATAATATGCACCACACTTAGATTCCCTCTCCACATGAAGGGATAGTCAAAACATAGGCACTTAGGGGGTTAAAATCATTATTTTTCCTCTTTTGCTTTCATGTTGCCACATGGATGGCTTGATTTGATTAAAGTTTAAGTTAGAATCATTTTATATCACATACAAAACTTGCATTGGGACCAGAAATTGGATATCATTTGTTGAGTATGCTCTTCTCTCACACCCCAAAGAGATCTTGAGAATCAAAAAGAGATTGAGGGAAAATTTCATCTCCTTTAAAAATACAAAATCTTTAGGAGAGGACAACAACCCCCATCAAGACTCCTCTTAGTTTATTTTTCAAACACATCTTAAGATTGTAAGGGCCCATACATGCCCACATCCTACAAAGATAGGATAGTGTTGAAATTTACTTTCTTAGATTGAAACATTAGGGAAGTTTAAAGGTTTTGTAATGAGCCCATACATGCCCACATGTGCATAATCTAGGATAGTTTTGAAGCTTTCTTAGATTAAATCATGCTAGGGATTTAAAAGGATTAGTAAGGACCCACATGTCCACATGCTATTTTCCTAGGGACTTTAAAATTCTGCAAGGTTGTGCCAATGGCATTTAGTAATTAGGTAATCAAGACTTGTAAGGACCACACGGAGTCCACATGCAGTAAGATGACACCTAACTTATTAAAAATTTGGCACACTTTCACTTGTTCAAACACAAAGTAACTACTCACTCACATAGTTTTCATCTTGAAACGTGTAGGTTGAAGTAAGTTTTCTCCAAAGGGATTCCGAAACACCCCACCCTTTTCTTGATGAAACTATCCACTCCCACTTAATTTCAACGAGATTGGACCACACCCCCAATATCTCAAACAAACACATATAAAACATTTCTAAAAACTCACTAAGTTTCCTCCATAGGAGCTGCAAAAAGAATTTTTTTAGTCTAGGTAGGATCTCGAGGATAGGCATACAAATAAATCCCCATTATTTGGTTCTCACATCTTCAAACAGTAGAAGTTGTCAAATAGGGAACTTTAAAATCCTCCAAGTCAAGTGTTCCTCACACCATAAGGCAGGGAGATACCAGTGAAGGGTAGAAGGCCGAGGTTTGATTGTTCTATGTGTCCCCCCTTGTGGCACCCACCTCTTGGATGGGATCCAGCATGTGACCCATTTCTTAGGCCGAAAATCTAAATGTCGCACTTTGACCGAGGTACCTAGTGACCAAATTTTAGGACATCTACCTAGGTGGCAATTGTGGGCTACAATTTCACCTTGATTGGATTTTGTGTGGCTAGTGGGAAATATCACTAGCTCTTTCGAGATATGCACCCTATATCCCTCATTATAATTTATTACTTCATCCTTCACTAGTTCCTCTTCCAGTGGCTTCAGACCCCACTATTGAGTGCTATTGGAAGGTCCAATTCTATTTGAGAGGAAGGGTGTTACATATTTTAGGACATGAGAATTTGTTTCTCTTTGTTCTCCCACGTGGACAAAAACCACCAACCCACATATATGCTTCTGTATCAATTGATTTATGCATTATGCTCTTGTGATTACATGTGATTGTGAATTATATTGTGAAGGTCCAAAAATTATAAAGGCTCTTTCTCATTTATTTGATCTCATCACCATCTGCACACATCCACTTTGCTAGTCGGACATCATAGGGGACCCACATAATCCTTGTCATTCTAGACGCTTTCTAAATCTCCCTCCCATTCTAGTGGGAGTTCCTAGTCTTTCCAACTCATCGACTCCACCTTCTCACACTCCTATGAGTGCTACTGTCTTACGATCCGCTTTTCTCGGTTCCACTTTACTTGGGCCCACTTCCCAAGATTAACCATCCACCCACTTTCCCGTATAAGGAAGCGAGGGGCAGACTTCTTCCCCAAAAGGAAACACAACCCCACCTATCTCCCCTCATGGGTTAGGGACACACATCACTCACACCATGGTCGGGACAAACCCTCTTTCATGGTCAGGCACAACAAAAATTCCCACCATGGATGGAGCTAATCATCCACTACCACCTCATATGCCATACTTGGCTTCCCTCAACATTCTGAATTTGACTAAGCTCACCAATGATCCTATTTTTCATGACCCCACATGGCTTGCAATGCCTACCAAACTGGCTTCAAACATCCCCAAGTTTTAAGGAAAGGCAGGAGATGATCCTACCAACCATATAATGAAATTTCACTTATGGTGCTCTTAAAACAAAATCATGGACGACTCTGTCTGATTGAGGTTATTTCAATGCACACTCACTGGCCCATCAGCCAAATGGTATGTAGAAGAAAAATCAGGGTCCCATATGACCTTTGAATCTTTGGACAAAGCATTTTTGACCTTCTTTCAACTCCCAATCTATCATGACAATGGTCTCGAACTACTCACAAAGTTTAAACAAACTTTCTCCATGCACATCGCCGACCACATTCATGAATGGCATCGATGACGTAGTCTCTGCAAAGATGAAGCCACCCCACAACAATGCCTTAATTGGTTTCTCAAATTACTTTTTTCCCTCCTTGCCAAAGATGTGGCCACCACCTTCCCCTAATCATAAGAAGAAGCCATCAGCAAGGCCCAACAGTTTGAACTCATTTAGTCACAGTCAAGATATTTATATACAGTACTACTTGAAACCCCGAGACCCGTTCCATTTGTCCAAGACAAACCTAGGATGTCTCACTCAATGGATGGATTGATTGATACCACTACACACCATAATTCACACCCCCAACAACCACCTATGTATGTAACACCTCAATATCCACCAGCATATGGCGGACCCCCTTATTATCCTCCTCCCACTTATCAACAACCATACCCCTTGACCTTTCCTCCACCCATCAACAGACCACTACTGGCATCCAAAGTATGCCCAATGACCCAACCAAGTTCTGGTACCCCCTCTACCTCTTCTTACACCCTAAGCACTAGTGAAAGTGCCACACCTTCTTATGCACCCTATGGATCATTACCACAGAATAATCCATACCTTCCATTTCTTGGTCCTCCCCAACCCATTATTTCTCCATAAGGACAACCACATGCTAGGGTTAATTTTTTTCATCTCTCTCCTGTTCAACAATATCAAAATTTTGAATAGTTGAATATGGATAATATGGCCCATCAGTCAAACAATACCAAAAAGAAAGGAAAAAACTAAAACAATAACAATCTCAGACTAGGAGGAAACCAAAACCACCCCCAGTAGAACCAACCTGCTTGGGGCAACCAGAATCAGGGGAACTAGAACCCCAAAGGGGGAAATAACAAAAAATGCCAAGGGAAGAACACCAATAATCTTTGGACAAACTTCCCTTGTGCCCTTTGTGGTGAGTATGGTCATTATAATCACCATTTACCTCAAATTATTGATTTTAAATAGATGAAAGAATCTGGAAATGGACCACGTCCCCAAGTACCACCTGCTCCCCAACAGGCCCCACAACAATATGTGCAATAACCCCCCCTAGTTGTGTTATAAAACCCCATACCACACCAAGGGGTAATGAACACCCAACAGGATATGCATCTGGCCCCACCACAGATGGGACAGTACGCCAACCGAGGCACTCCTATAGATAACACTATCCTCCTCACTAGTAAGGAATAAGTCCTTCTACAAATGCATAGTCATCAATACAATGCACCCTATGACCCTCCTCCCACTACCTTGGAAGCCACCCTAGTCACAACTAGCCCACCTTTGATGATCCCTCACCCTAATACCGACACACCCCTCCTTATTCCTCACATAGCATTATGACAAAATGTCACCAACCCTCAGGCTAGGGAAGCTCACAATTATAGTCTGGTCGATGACTTGGCACAATCCCCTGCTTCCATGTTAGTCTTAGAAGTTATTAAAACCTATCATACTCAACAAAAGTCATTACTTTCCACTCTGAGGGAATTTGACCTTGCTGATACTCGACTCATCACCTTCGATCTCGATAGTGGGGAACCACATCTCCCCGCTTTGGTCACTTTCCAAATACCGATTAAAATCAGGAACATCACAGTTCACTGTTGCATTATTGATGAAGGTGCATCCACATGCATCATGTCCAAAACCATCTGGCATAAACTTGGCTCTCCTGAGAACATAGCATCCTCCATTGCTCTGAGGGCTTACAACGGACGACCCTCCTCTCCCGAGGGAATCTTCCAAAATGTCCCCATTGAACTCAGTGGAAAAGCTATCCTCATTGACATTAAAGTTACCGATGCTCTGCTCGACTACAACATCTTGTTTGGACATAGCTACATGTATGCGATGAAGGTTGTGGCCTCTTCTATGTTTTGCATAATGATGTTCCCCCACAATGGGAGTATCGTCACTATTGACCAAGTGTCACATTACGATCCCAAACCTTCCTCCAACATCGATAACATCTTCCTCTCATTCACACTAATCCCAAGGCCTACCCACTCATCAAAATGGGTCCCAAAATTTTTAAGGACCCATCCTTGCTAGGGACATACCATGGAGCACCTCTGCTCATCCATCCCTCATCACAAGTATGTTTCATCTCATCCAACGGAACATAAATTGGAGATACCCTTCCTCCCTCAGAGGCTTCATTACTATTTGATGTCCCACTAGTCACAGAGCTCCTTCCTTAGGAATCCCTTGCAAACTCCCCAGTTACCCATGTTCCTGACTATACCCTCCCCCAGGGCCACATTCCAATTTGGGAGATAGTTCCCCAAGCCATCACCCAAATCCCCTTCTTTTACCCCCCACTAGGCATACAATCTTTCCAGGTAGCTGCAATACTTACCCTTCCTAATATGGTGCTGGAAATTCCAGTATGGTATCTACATCCACCTGAGATGGTCCCTAAACCATCCCTCCCTCCCTAAATAGAAGGAATCCTAATGAAGATTCCAATACTTATCCACACCCCCACTCACTAGAACCCCTGCTACAGTTGGGGGCAGACGGAAGAAGAAAGAGCTTGTTGCTCCATTTCCACCAAGAGTTCAGCCTCCTTGTGCACTATGCGAGAAAATGGACACCCCACCAATAAGTTCCCATCTTTCCCTAAGCTATTCAATTAAATTCAACTCTCGTGGGCACCGACACCACTTGTTACATCCTCTAGTGCTACCACTGCACACCCTAAAACAGGTAGCAAAGGGTTGTGAACCAAATTTTCATGTGCCATCTATTCTGAGTATGGCCATTACACCCACCATTGCCCGACGTTACCTCAATTTTAGCAAACTCTAATGGTTGTTCGCCAGAGCTTCCAACAAGAACCTCCTCCACCTGCATCATCTCACATGCATGTCACTGACATCCACTATGTCATGACTTCATTCAATGAACATATGAGATGTCCTTTCTCTCTATGAGAATCACTCAATCATTTCACATATCAATGTACTATGATCATTGAATACAGGCATCGCCAAATGACCCTTATTCAAAACCCTACCCCCCCATCCAGCAGATCTAGGGTGTACCCATACCCCATCACTTGATGTGGTTAGTATCTTCTCATCGGAACCTGAGGCAATCCCCACTCCCCCATGGTTCCTGGATGATTTATATGAGGATTTTCCCCCAAATCCCCCCAATTCTCCAATTCATTTCCCCATAGAAATTCTATGCCCGACTACCATGTTCAACCCATAGTATCTTGATATTTGGTTCATGTCAAGCAAATCATCACAACTCCCTTGCGTCACCCTCCCTACCTCTTCACCACTTGAAGACAACCATGCGACGACAACCACCAATGTTGTTCCCCCGGATACACTATATTCTCGACAATTCCACTACAACGAATACATCGTCGAGGAATTAACTACCCTTGATTTCCCATGGGATCCACTCCATCACTGAGAATTCTTTCTCTCACAAGATGCCTTTGTGCCTCATAGACAAAACTCCATATACGCAATCAAAGACAAATATTTTATCCCATCAAGGCATATAGACTGGTTCAATCACCCTATCCCTACCCCCGAAGATTTTGAGGAAGGTAATATGGCCAACATTTCCCCCACTGTCAAAATTGATATTTCCGTCAAACCTGGCATCACAGAGGAAATCACCATTGGCACCGCATGCTCTCCTGGAGAACTCATCGCTAACAAATATCATTTCCAGGAATACCAAGACATTTTTGCCTAGTTATACATAGAGATGTCAGGCCTTGATCCCTCTATTATCGAACATCGCATAGACACATGGCTTGATATTACCCCCGTATGAAAAAAGAAATGTCAATTAAACCCATCCAAAGAAGAAACCATCAAAGCCGAGATTGACAAATTACGCGCTGCAGGGTTCATATACCCCATCACATATACATCATGGGTCTCCAACCCCATCCCAATGAACGCAAAATAGGGCACTATCCACGTCTGTAAAGACTTTCGTGATCTCAATCACGCCTGTCCCAAAGACAAATTTCCAACACCCTTTATTGATTAAATTATCGATGATTGTGCCATCCATGAGGCTTTGTCCTTCATGGATGGTTTCTCTAGCTACGACCAAATTCATATCCACCCAACCGATCAATACAAAACTGCATTCACTACCCCTTGGGGTACCTTTTCATATTGTGTCATGTCTTTCAGCTTCAAGAATGTTGGAGCCACTTTCCAACATGCCATGATGTACATTTTTCATGATCTAGTTCAAATCATTCTCACCTACTTGGACGATCTCACCGATCATCCAAGAAACTCACTCAACACCTAGATGACTTATACATTGTACTTCACATGTGTCATCAGTACAATATCCACTTGAATCCTCTCAAGTGCATTTTTTGCGTCACTGCTAGACACCTCCTTGGCTTTATCGTCTCCCAAAACGACATCACAATTGACCCCCTCAAGGTCCAAGCCATCATGGAAATTTCCCCACCACGGAATTTATGCCAACTGCAGAGCCTACAAGGAAAAACTAACTTTTTACACCACTTTGTCCTTGATTACACCACTTGGGCACACGGTTTCATTCTCCTCTTACGTCATGATATCCCATTTCAATGGGATGAACATGCCCAAAACGCTTTTGATGATATCAAAGAGGCCCTCTCCAATTCCCCATTGATTAGTCCACCTAACTATAACCACGACTATATCCTCTACTTATCGGCTTCATCTGTCTCCATAGTAGGAGTTATCATCCAATTAGGGGATGACGACCAGGAACATGTCATTTATTATGTTAGTAAAAACCTTTCAGGGCCACCCTTGAAATAAAATCACGAATAGAAAATCGCCCTTGCAGTTGTCCTCACAGTCCATAAATTGCGCCATTACATTCTGCTTCGAACTACCAAAGTCATCTCAGATTCCAACCTAATTCACTACTTGCTCAGTCACCAACAAATTAATGGCAAATTTTTCGATGGATCGTCATCCTTTAGGAGTAAGACCTCGAATTTTCCACACCCAAGAGAAAGAAATCCCTCGTACTTTCCAAACTCATTATGACATTTCCTTCCAATACTACCAGTACCCTCGTCAATACCGATTTCCTTGATGAAAATCCCTTTTACATCCCCTCAGATGATCCTTGGTATGATGATCTCCTCATCTACCTTTGAACATAGAAGTTCAGAAACCACCTCTCCAGGGATGGTCATCGACGTATTTAGCACCAGGCCCCCCGATACCTCCTTATCGGCGATATCTTATATCAACGGGGGTTCAAAACCATACTTCGTCGATGTTTGACCATTGACGAAGCCGATAGAGTCTTGAATGACTTCCACAACGACGCATGTGGTGGCCAACTATCTAGGATGTCTACTTCCGAGAAAATCACTCAAGCAGGATATTTTTAGCCCACATTGTTTCATGACTACATCCACACCGTGAAACGATGTGACAAATGTCAGCTATATGCCATCAAAGAAAGAGCACCACCCGCTCTTCTACATCCATTCATTACTGCAGACCCCTTTTGCAAATGAGGCATAGAATTTATGACTTGTAACCCTCCATATAGTAATGGACACAAATACATCATCATCGCAGTTGATTATTTTACCAAATGGGCTGAAGCCATGCCCACTTTTAACAACACTGCTGACACTGCAGTGTGTTTTTTCTTTAACCACGTCATATCCTGCTTTGGATTCCCCCTACAATTAGTCTCCAATCACGAGAAACACTTCAAGAATGATATTTTCATCAAACTATCCTCCAGGTTAGGCTTCTCCCATGAGTTCTCCTCCCCATACTACCCTTAGTCCAATGAACCGGTAGAGGCAGTCAACAAGGTCCTCAAGACCATGTTGCAGTGCACAGTAAGCAAACATAATACCAATTGGCACCTTATGTTGTTTTCTTCACTATGGGCTTATCGCACGGTAGTTAAAACTGCCACTGGTTTCACACCATTTCATCTCATCCATAAGGTCGAGGCCACTCTCCCTATCGAATGTGATATCCCCACATTACGCACCACTATTGAGATATTACCTGACACTGCTCCGATGGAGCAACATTTTCTAAACTTAGAGTCCCTGGATGAAGATCGTCGATCTTCATTATAGAACAATGAGGCAGCTAAAAAATGGTCGAAGGCCACCTTTGATTTCCATGTCAACCTTCAGTCATTCAATGAAGGCAACCTCGTCCTTACTTACGATATCTCTCACGATACATTCGGCCATGGAAAGTTCGTATCATTATGGCATGGAACTTATATCATCCAACATTGCCTCACTAAAGGCACTTACATCCTGGCCTCCCCTGAAGGCCACCCCCTCAAGGAACCCATCAACATGTTGTACTTAAAGAAATTTTATGCCTGAGCATAGCCATGCTACACTAGGATTTTTCTTTTTGTAAAGTTTTTAGTCTTCTTTTTTCTCAGTATCATGCATCTAATCCATCATTTTTGTTATTGAAATATGCCTCCTCCATCGGCCTACCCCATCGGTTACGCTGACGAAGCTAGTTGGTGGATAGAGAATCTCGCTTCGGCTACTTGGGCCCTCTATTCTCCCTCACTTGAACTTATCCACTCCAGCGGCATATGTTTGGGCTCAACAACCAATAACCAAGCTAGATACACCACCGTCCTTAGCCTCCTAGGTGAGGCCAGTCACCATCATATCCATCACCTTAGCGTCTTACTCGATTCTCAACTCATTGTCCTTCAGATCAACAATGTGTAACGTGTCCGCGATCCTTGCCTCTTCCACAAATACCTGCAAGTTAGAATTTTATCTCGACATTTTGATTCAATCACATTCACACATATTCCATGACAATACAATAAGATAGAAGATAATATGGCTAACCTAGTATTAGATTGGCATTTATCTCATCAAGTTACCATTACACATACATAACTCATCAAAAGTTTTTCATAGCATATATATTAGACATCATCAAAAGCAATAAAAAACATTAACACATGTGAACATAAAAAATATCCCAAAATGTGTGTGTGTATATATATATATATATATATATATCGGTTAATGTGCCATAAATGTTTNCAATATGCTACCATATGAAAATCCTTGGACCTGTTCTTGCATCAAACTTGTTCCATACCATGCATCATGAAACAAATGATATGTCAACAATGAAATAAAGAATCATGAACAATATATCAACCAAGTACATAATGTACCAAAATGTGCCCACAATGCACAACACCCATGTACATCAACCATGTGCAAAAAGATATCATCCATGGAATGTATCAATCATATGCCTCTATCAATATGCCAACATGTGCATCTACCAATATGCCAACCATGTGCATCTATGAGTGTACCATCATGCATCATCACTTGCACAAAGAAAGTATATCAACTATGCATCAACAAGCTATGACTCCCCAATGATGTACAACATGACTATCAACTACATGTCTCAATATGTAGCCCAACCACATGCAAAATGCATGCACCATGATATCCAATAATACATCATAAGATATATCAATGAAACTTAAATATGTACTAGCCATGTACCCCAATAGATTAGCATCAATCCATAGTCATGGGTTAGTGCCATGCACCCAAGGTTTATTTTATATCGTCACCTTACATGATCTAACATAGAACCATGAAAACCTACAACAAATATTGTCAGAATCCTGCAACAAACAATGTCAGACTCTGCAACACAGAGTTATACCATCACATCAAGCTGAAACCCATGTGCATTGCTTTTTTCCAAAGGCTTTACCACATATATGTGGTCTGCTGCACAACAAAGCACATATGTACATGACCTATTCAAGGTTAGCCGATGTATTTACACGATTGTAACCACTGTCACCCACGTATACCTTAGTAGATGACACTTTTGAACTTCCCTTCAGTCTTTCATTTTGATCTGGTTGTTATGTCTTCTTCACCCACTTCTATAGATGGCCCTTCTCTTCATAACTTGAGCTCTGAGCATCCATATTTTCAAAGATGTCTCCCTTTCTTACTTCATTCCTTCTTCTAGCCATTTTATGTGAAGTTCTCATCATAGACTTTCTTCTTGTGTTCTAGCACTCCTGGGATTTGTGGCCAAATCCACTACAGTTGTAGCATCTCATGGAGTTATAGTGAACAACAATGTGTCCTATTTGATCACATCTCCAACACCTCATGGTGTTATAAAATATTCCATTATATTTTCTTTCATAAGATCTACACTCAAAATATTTGTGACCATATCCATTACATGAATAAAAATTCCCATGAAAAATACTTTCATACCTTTGCTTTGGTGTCCCAAAAATAGTTGCTTGATGTCTTCCTTGCTTTGTTCTTTTGAAATTTTCTTTACCTTGTGTAGATGGTTTCTTTGCAACATTGTCTTCCTTCTTTGATGGACTTCCCTCATGCTTCTTTGAGGTGCTTGCTTCATCATTTGTATCTTCTCCTTTGTATCCAAGACCTGATTTATCACATGATGATCTTTGACTTTCCAAGATCTCATCAAATATTCATGAGCTATTCAATAATTTGTTTCACTTTTCTACCTTCTCTCTAAGGTCAACAATTTCATATTCTAACTTACAACATGACTCTTCCTTTTCATTTATTTTAATCTTCAATAGTTCCTCTATTCTTTTGGCTTATTCAATTTGGGTCTTGAGATGGACAATAGTTTCAAAACTTTTGCTAATCTCATCTTCTACATTCATATCTTCTTTTACATTCTTTAGTCTTGTGATCTATTCTTCCTTTTCTTCTAATTGAGTCTTATTTCTCTTTTCTTCTTCCTTGATCATTTATTTTAACTTCAAAATGTTCCATAGACTCCTCCTAAGAAGATTCTTAGTGTTATCCAAAAGATAGTTATATTCTATATAATAATGGTCACTTCTATATCTATTTAAACCCCCTTCAAATTCCTTTTGAAGTTTTAATAGATTTTCTTCTATTCTTTTCATGGGATAAATACCATCAAACTTTACACACACTATTTCTAGATCTTCTTCTTCACTTGTAGATAAAAATTCATCATCATCATTGCAATCAAGGGTTTTTGAGAGTTCTTTACCTTCATTTGAAATATCTTCATGATCTTCCTTTGTGCCAATATCAACACATAATTCTTTGCCTTCATTTGAAATGTATTCAATATCTTTCTTTGTTCTATCATCACTTGATTCTTTATCTTCACTTGAAATGTTTTCAAAATAACATTTAGAAATAATGCATTCAATAGTTTTTGGAGATTCTTCACCTTTAGTGATCTTGATGGAGTGATCTTCAATATTTTATTTCTCTTTCTTACTTTGATATGTCTCCTCTAGATTTAGCCATAGATCCTTGGTGGAAGTGCATTGTTCCATGCTTTCTTTTATAGGACTTAAGATTCCACTAAGAATGGTCTTGAGAGACAATGCATCATTCTTCTTTCATTCTCTTTGAGCTACAAACTTTTACTTGTTCTTCAATGAAACTGATCCACCAATGGATACCTTCCAAATTGTTTCTCCCATTGTCTTCAAATGTAGTCTCATCTATGTTCTCCAAGTAGAATAGTTTTCCTCATTGTTATCACCGTAATTTCATCCTCAAATGGTTACAGGAATCTAGCATCTTCAAAACACCCATTAGTTCACTCATGAACCAAAAATGCATTTCCAAAAGGTCCAAAACTATACAACTAGTTATAAAATCATCATGCGCTAAGACTACACAGGAAGCGCATGCACATGCGCCATCCAAAAACACAAGAAAAGTGCACATGCACATGATGCGCGACTATGGACGCAAAAAACTGTGCATCCCTTAGAACAACACATTTATGATATTGGTCGGCCTTCCACCCACTTCTAGTTCAGCTTCCAAGATTTGACACCCAAAGCTTGGCTGAATCCAACTGGGGGGTTGGTCAAAGACCTAAGGGTGCCCTAAAGGGCCCCTTGTTTACACTAAGAACTGGTTGCATAATGCCTCAAAGCTATGCTATAAAAGGAGTCCATGGGTGCACTAATTTTTCAAGGAATTCATTTGTATTCTTATGCTACGTATATTCTCTTGGAGGATCCTCTTTCCTCATCAAGAGAATGCAAGCACCATTTCATTTAGCCATTAATATCACCTCTTGAGTGAATGTTCTTTGGATTCTCTTCACCATTTCATTCTAGTTTGTTACTTGTAATAAGAGCTCAATATTTGGGGGTCCAAGAGCTCTGCCTTGGAGGAAGAGGGGACCCATACATCTCCCTTTCTCTTTGGTGTTTTTCCCACTAATACAATCCTATCCATTGGTGGCATGAGTGTTGTTTATTTTTGGTTTTAATGTTCTTATGCACTCTAGTTTAATTTATTTTAATGTTCTTAGCCTAGTTCTTTATTTATTTCTTATGCTTGATATTTATAACTCTTTCCTTCATTGTTCTCTTGCCTAGCTAACCCAACTGGGCTTGTAAGCATCCTTATTTTTCTCATTCAGGTGACAAAAGGGGTGCAATAGATTGGTGACTCCATCGGGGAAGAGTATCAATTTTCTCCCCCATTTGGGTTAGATTGGCTCTTCTTTTTGTTTATTTAACTTGCAGGAACCATAACCGGCCCAAGCCAACCTGTAAAAATCCAAATTCAAAGCTGAGCTAAGAGAATTTCATCTGAAATTTTCTTCACGTCCATATAATAGAAGTGCACAGGTTTTTTGACCCACAAGCGCGTATTCCATGCATGTGCGCTCAACCCACTATTTTTCTCAACGCATTCTACGCACCTATGCCAAAGGGCCATTTATTAATTGTGCATTGGCACCACATGTGCCTCTATCTACTCTACGACCTACGCATCTGCTCATAAATTCACACATTGTAAGGGTTTTTGTGATTTTTGGAGGGCCCATAGCCTTCTTAAGATTGATTCTATGAAAATTATAATATGCACCACACTTAGATTCCCTCTCCACATGAAGGGATAGTCAAAACATAGGCACTTAGGGGGTTAAAATCATTATTTTTCCTCTTTTGCTTTCATGTTGCCACATGGATGGCTTGATTTGATTAAAGTTTAAGTTAGAATCATTTTATATCACATACAAAACTTGCATTGGGACCAGAAATTGGATATCATTTGTTGAGTATGCTCTTCTCTCACACCCCAAAGAGATCTTGAGAATCAAAAAGAGATTGAGGGAAAATTTCATCTCCTTTAAAAATACAAAATCTTTAGGAGAGGACAACAACCCCCATCAAGACTCCTCTTAGTTTATTTTTCAAACACATCTTAAGATTGTAAGGGCCCATACATGCCCACATCCTACAAAGATAGGATAGTGTTGAAATTTACTTTCTTAGATTGAAACATTAGGGAAGTTTAAAGGTTTTGTAATGAGCCCATACATGCCCACATGTGCATAATCTAGGATAGTTTTGAAGCTTTCTTAGATTAAATCATGCTAGGGATTTAAAAGGATTAGTAAGGACCCACATGTCCACATGCTATTTTCCTAGGGACTTTAAAATTCTGCAAGGTTGTGCCAATGGCATTTAGTAATTAGGTAATCAAGACTTGTAAGGACCACACGGAGTCCACATGCAGTAAGATGACACCTAACTTATTAAAAATTTGGCACACTTTCACTTGTTCAAACACAAAGTAACTACTCACTCACATAGTTTTCATCTTGAAACGTGTAGGTTGAAGTAAGTTTTCTCCAAAGGGATTCCGAAACACCCCACCCTTTTCTTGATGAAACTATCCACTCCCACTTAATTTCAACGAGATTGGACCACACCCCCAATATCTCAAACAAACACATATAAAACATTTCTAAAAACTCACTAAGTTTCCTCCATAGGAGCTGCAAAAAGAATTTTTTTAGTCTAGGTAGGATCTCGAGGATAGGCATACAAATAAATCCCCATTATTTGGTTCTCACATCTTCAAACAGTAGAAGTTGTCAAATAGGGAACTTTAAAATCCTCCAAGTCAAGTGTTCCTCACACCATAAGGCAGGGAGATACCAGTGAAGGGTAGAAGGCCGAGGTTTGATTGTTCTATGTGTCCCCCCTTGTGGCACCCACCTCTTGGATGGGATCCAGCATGTGACCCATTTCTTAGGCCGAAAATCTAAATGTCGCACTTTGACCGAGGTACCTAGTGACCAAATTTTAGGACATCTACCTAGGTGGCAATTGTGGGCTACAATTTCACCTTGATTGGATTTTGTGTGGCTAGTGGGAAATATCACTAGCTCTTTCGAGATATGCACCCTATATCCCTCATTATAATTTATTACTTCATCCTTCACTAGTTCCTCTTCCAGTGGCTTCAGACCCCACTATTGAGTGCTATTGGAAGGTCCAATTCTATTTGAGAGGAAGGGTGTTACATATTTTAGGACATGAGAATTTGTTTCTCTTTGTTCTCCCACGTGGACAAAAACCACCAACCCACATATATGCTTCTGTATCAATTGATTTATGCATTATGCTCTTGTGATTACATGTGATTGTGAATTATATTGTGAAGGTCCAAAAATTATAAAGGCTCTTTCTCATTTATTTGATCTCATCACCATCTGCACACATCCACTTTGCTAGTCGGACATCATAGGGGACCCACATAATCCTTGTCATTCTAGACGCTTTCTAAATCTCCCTCCCATTCTAGTGGGAGTTCCTAGTCTTTCCAACTCATCGACTCCACCTTCTCACACTCCTATGAGTGCTACTGTCTTACGATCCGCTTTTCTCGGTTCCACTTTACTTGGGCCCACTTCCCAAGATTAACCATCCACCCACTTTCCCGTATAAGGAAGCGAGGGGCAGACTTCTTCCCCAAAAGGAAACACAACCCCACCTATCTCCCCTCATGGGTTAGGGACACACATCACTCACACCATGGTCGGGACAAACCCTCTTTCATGGTCAGGCACAACAAAAATTCCCACCATGGATGGAGCTAATCATCCACTACCACCTCATATGCCATACTTGGCTTCCCTCAACATTCTGAATTTGACTAAGCTCACCAATGATCCTATTTTTCATGACCCCACATGGCTTGCAATGCCTACCAAACTGGCTTCAAACATCCCCAAGTTTTAAGGAAAGGCAGGAGATGATCCTACCAACCATATAATGAAATTTCACTTATGGTGCTCTTAAAACAAAATCATGGACGACTCTGTCTGATTGAGGTTATTTCAATGCACACTCACTGGCCCATCAGCCAAATGGTATGTAGAAGAAAAATCAGGGTCCCATATGACCTTTGAATCTTTGGACAAAGCATTTTTGACCTTCTTTCAACTCCCAATCTATCATGACAATGGTCTCGAACTACTCACAAAGTTTAAACAAACTTTCTCCATGCACATCGCCGACCACATTCATGAATGGCATCGATGACGTAGTCTCTGCAAAGATGAAGCCACCCCACAACAATGCCTTAATTGGTTTCTCAAATTACTTTTTTCCCTCCTTGCCAAAGATGTGGCCACCACCTTCCCCTAATCATAAGAAGAAGCCATCAGCAAGGCCCAACAGTTTGAACTCATTTAGTCACAGTCAAGATATTTATATACAGTACTACTTGAAACCCCGAGACCCGTTCCATTTGTCCAAGACAAACCTAGGATGTCTCACTCAATGGATGGATTGATTGATACCACTACACACCATAATTCACACCCCCAACAACCACCTATGTATGTAACACCTCAATATCCACCAGCATATGGCGGACCCCCTTATTATCCTCCTCCCACTTATCAACAACCATACCCCTTGACCTTTCCTCCACCCATCAACAGACCACTACTGGCATCCAAAGTATGCCCAATGACCCAACCAAGTTCTGGTACCCCCTCTACCTCTTCTTACACCCTAAGCACTAGTGAAAGTGCCACACCTTCTTATGCACCCTATGGATCATTACCACAGAATAATCCATACCTTCCATTTCTTGGTCCTCCCCAACCCATTATTTCTCCATAAGGACAACCACATGCTAGGGTTAATTTTTTTCATCTCTCTCCTGTTCAACAATATCAAAATTTTGAATAGTTGAATATGGATAATATGGCCCATCAGTCAAACAATACCAAAAAGAAAGGAAAAAACTAAAACAATAACAATCTCAGACTAGGAGGAAACCAAAACCACCCCCAGTAGAACCAACCTGCTTGGGGCAACCAGAATCAGGGGAACTAGAACCCCAAAGGGGGAAATAACAAAAAATGCCAAGGGAAGAACACCAATAATCTTTGGACAAACTTCCCTTGTGCCCTTTGTGGTGAGTATGGTCATTATAATCACCATTTACCTCAAATTATTGATTTTAAATAGATGAAAGAATCTGGAAATGGACCACGTCCCCAAGTACCACCTGCTCCCCAACAGGCCCCACAACAATATGTGCAATAACCCCCCCTAGTTGTGTTATAAAACCCCATACCACACCAAGGGGTAATGAACACCCAACAGGATATGCATCTGGCCCCACCACAGATGGGACAGTACGCCAACCGAGGCACTCCTATAGATAACACTATCCTCCTCACTAGTAAGGAATAAGTCCTTCTACAAATGCATAGTCATCAATACAATGCACCCTATGACCCTCCTCCCACTACCTTGGAAGCCACCCTAGTCACAACTAGCCCACCTTTGATGATCCCTCACCCTAATACCGACACACCCCTCCTTATTCCTCACATAGCATTATGACAAAATGTCACCAACCCTCAGGCTAGGGAAGCTCACAATTATAGTCTGGTCGATGACTTGGCACAATCCCCTGCTTCCATGTTAGTCTTAGAAGTTATTAAAACCTATCATACTCAACAAAAGTCATTACTTTCCACTCTGAGGGAATTTGACCTTGCTGATACTCGACTCATCACCTTCGATCTCGATAGTGGGGAACCACATCTCCCCGCTTTGGTCACTTTCCAAATACCGATTAAAATCAGGAACATCACAGTTCACTGTTGCATTATTGATGAAGGTGCATCCACATGCATCATGTCCAAAACCATCTGGCATAAACTTGGCTCTCCTGAGAACATAGCATCCTCCATTGCTCTGAGGGCTTACAACGGACGACCCTCCTCTCCCGAGGGAATCTTCCAAAATGTCCCCATTGAACTCAGTGGAAAAGCTATCCTCATTGACATTAAAGTTACCGATGCTCTGCTCGACTACAACATCTTGTTTGGACATAGCTACATGTATGCGATGAAGGTTGTGGCCTCTTCTATGTTTTGCATAATGATGTTCCCCCACAATGGGAGTATCGTCACTATTGACCAAGTGTCACATTACGATCCCAAACCTTCCTCCAACATCGATAACATCTTCCTCTCATTCACACTAATCCCAAGGCCTACCCACTCATCAAAATGGGTCCCAAAATTTTTAAGGACCCATCCTTGCTAGGGACATACCATGGAGCACCTCTGCTCATCCATCCCTCATCACAAGTATGTTTCATCTCATCCAACGGAACATAAATTGGAGATACCCTTCCTCCCTCAGAGGCTTCATTACTATTTGATGTCCCACTAGTCACAGAGCTCCTTCCTTAGGAATCCCTTGCAAACTCCCCAGTTACCCATGTTCCTGACTATACCCTCCCCCAGGGCCACATTCCAATTTGGGAGATAGTTCCCCAAGCCATCACCCAAATCCCCTTCTTTTACCCCCCACTAGGCATACAATCTTTCCAGGTAGCTGCAATACTTACCCTTCCTAATATGGTGCTGGAAATTCCAGTATGGTATCTACATCCACCTGAGATGGTCCCTAAACCATCCCTCCCTCCCTAAATAGAAGGAATCCTAATGAAGATTCCAATACTTATCCACACCCCCACTCACTAGAACCCCTGCTACAGTTGGGGGCAGACGGAAGAAGAAAGAGCTTGTTGCTCCATTTCCACCAAGAGTTCAGCCTCCTTGTGCACTATGCGAGAAAATGGACACCCCACCAATAAGTTCCCATCTTTCCCTAAGCTATTCAATTAAATTCAACTCTCGTGGGCACCGACACCACTTGTTACATCCTCTAGTGCTACCACTGCACACCCTAAAACAGGTAGCAAAGGGTTGTGAACCAAATTTTCATGTGCCATCTATTCTGAGTATGGCCATTACACCCACCATTGCCCGACGTTACCTCAATTTTAGCAAACTCTAATGGTTGTTCGCCAGAGCTTCCAACAAGAACCTCCTCCACCTGCATCATCTCACATGCATGTCACTGACATCCACTATGTCATGACTTCATTCAATGAACATATGAGATGTCCTTTCTCTCTATGAGAATCACTCAATCATTTCACATATCAATGTACTATGATCATTGAATACAGGCATCGCCAAATGACCCTTATTCAAAACCCTACCCCCCCATCCAGCAGATCTAGGGTGTACCCATACCCCATCACTTGATGTGGTTAGTATCTTCTCATCGGAACCTGAGGCAATCCCCACTCCCCCATGGTTCCTGGATGATTTATATGAGGATTTTCCCCCAAATCCCCCCAATTCTCCAATTCATTTCCCCATAGAAATTCTATGCCCGACTACCATGTTCAACCCATAGTATCTTGATATTTGGTTCATGTCAAGCAAATCATCACAACTCCCTTGCGTCACCCTCCCTACCTCTTCACCACTTGAAGACAACCATGCGACGACAACCACCAATGTTGTTCCCCCGGATACACTATATTCTCGACAATTCCACTACAACGAATACATCGTCGAGGAATTAACTACCCTTGATTTCCCATGGGATCCACTCCATCACTGAGAATTCTTTCTCTCACAAGATGCCTTTGTGCCTCATAGACAAAACTCCATATACGCAATCAAAGACAAATATTTTATCCCATCAAGGCATATAGACTGGTTCAATCACCCTATCCCTACCCCCGAAGATTTTGAGGAAGGTAATATGGCCAACATTTCCCCCACTGTCAAAATTGATATTTCCGTCAAACCTGGCATCACAGAGGAAATCACCATTGGCACCGCATGCTCTCCTGGAGAACTCATCGCTAACAAATATCATTTCCAGGAATACCAAGACATTTTTGCCTAGTTATACATAGAGATGTCAGGCCTTGATCCCTCTATTATCGAACATCGCATAGACACATGGCTTGATATTACCCCCGTATGAAAAAAGAAATGTCAATTAAACCCATCCAAAGAAGAAACCATCAAAGCCGAGATTGACAAATTACGCGCTGCAGGGTTCATATACCCCATCACATATACATCATGGGTCTCCAACCCCATCCCAATGAACGCAAAATAGGGCACTATCCACGTCTGTAAAGACTTTCGTGATCTCAATCACGCCTGTCCCAAAGACAAATTTCCAACACCCTTTATTGATTAAATTATCGATGATTGTGCCATCCATGAGGCTTTGTCCTTCATGGATGGTTTCTCTAGCTACGACCAAATTCATATCCACCCAACCGATCAATACAAAACTGCATTCACTACCCCTTGGGGTACCTTTTCATATTGTGTCATGTCTTTCAGCTTCAAGAATGTTGGAGCCACTTTCCAACATGCCATGATGTACATTTTTCATGATCTAGTTCAAATCATTCTCACCTACTTGGACGATCTCACCGATCATCCAAGAAACTCACTCAACACCTAGATGACTTATACATTGTACTTCACAGGTGTCTTCAGTACAATATCCACTTGAATCCCCTCAAGTGCATTTTCTGCGTCACTGCTAGACACCTCCTTAGCTTCATCGTCTCCCAAAACGACATCACAGTTGACCCCCTCAAGGTCCAAGCCATCATGGAAATTCCCCCACCACGGAATTTATGCCAACTGCAGAGCCTACAAGGAAAAACTAACTTTTTACACCACTTTGTCCTTGATTACACCACTCGGGCACACGATTTCATTCTCCTCTTACGTCATGATATCCCATTTCAATGGGATGAACATGCCCAAAATGCTTTTGATGATCTCAAAGCGGCCCTCTCCAATTCCCCATTGATTAGTCCACCTAACTATAACCACGACTATATCCTCTACTTATCGACTTCATCTGTCTCCATAGTAGGAGTTATCATCCAATTAGGGGATGACGACCAGGAACATGTCATTTATTATGTTAGTAAAAACCTTTCAGGGCCACCCTTGAAATACAATCACGAAGAGAAAATCGCCCTTACAGTTGTCCTCACAGTCCATAAATTGCGCCATTACATTCTGCTTCGAACTACCAAAGTCATCGCAGATTCCAACCCAATTCACTACTTGCTCAGTCACTAACAAATTAATGGAAAATTTTCCGATGGATCGTCATCCTTCAGGAGTAAGACCTCGAATTTTCCACACCCAAGAGAAAGAAATCCCTCGTACTTTCCGAACTCATTACGACATTTCCTTCCAATACTACCAGTACCCTCGTCAATACCGATTTCCTTGATGAAAATCTCTTTTACATCCCCTCAGATGATCCTTGGTATGATGATCTCCTCATCTACCTTCGAACACAGAAGTTCAGAAACCACCTCTCCAGGGATGGTCATCGACGTATTTAGCACCAGGCCCCCCGATACCTCCTTATCGGCGATATCTTATATCAACGGGGGTTCGAAACCATACTTCGTCGATGTTTGACCATTGACAAAGCCGATAGAGTCTTGAATGAATTCCACAACGACGCATGTGGTGGCCACCTATATGGGATGTCTACTTCCCAGAAAATCAGTCAAGCAGGATATTTTTATCCCACATTGTTTCATGACTACATCCACACCGTGAAACGATGTGACAAATGTTAGCTATATGCCATCAAAGAAAGAGCACCACCCTCTCTTCTACATCCAATCATTACTACAGACCCCTTTTACAAATGAGGCATAGAATTTATGACTTGTAACCCTCCATATAGTAATGGACACAAATACATCATCATCGCAGTCGATTATTTTACCAAATGGGCTGAATCCATGCCCACTTTTAACAACACTGCTGACACTGCAGTGCGTTTTTTCTTTAACCATGTCATATCCTGCTTTGGATTCCCCCTACAATTAGTCTCCAATCACGAGAAACACTTCAAGAATGATATTTTCATCAAACTCTCCTCCAGGTTAGGCTTCTCCCATGAGTTCTCCTCCCCATACTACCCTTAGTCCAATGAACCGGTAGAGGCAGTCAAAAAGGTCCTCAAGACCATGTTGTAGTGCACAGTAAGAAAACATAATACCAATTGGCACCTTATGTTGTTTTCCTCACTATGGTCTTATCGCACGGTAGTTAAAACTGCCACTGGTTTCACACCATTTCATCTCATCCATAAGGTCGAGGCCACTCTCCCTATCGAATGCGATATCCCCACATTACACACCGCTATTGAGATATTACCTGACACTGCTCCGATGGAACAACATTTTCTAAACTTAGAGTCCCTGGATGAAGATTGTCGGTCTTCATTATAGAACAATGAGGTAGCTAAAAAATGGTCGAAGGCCACCTTTGATTTCCATGTCAACCTTCAGTCATTCAATGAAGGCAACCTCGTCCTTGCTTACGATATCTCTCACGATACATTCGGCCATGGAAAGTTCGTATCATTATGGCATCGACCTTATATCATCCAACATTGCCTCACTAAAGGCACTTACATCCTGGCCTCCCCCAAAGGCCACCCCCTCAAGGAACCCATCAACATGTTGTACTTAAATAAATTTTATGCCTGAGCATAGCCATGCTACACTAGGATTTTTCTTTTTGTAAAGTTTTTAGTCTTCTTTTTTCTCAGTATCATGCATCTAATCCATCATTTTTGTTATTGAAAGATGCCTCCTCCATTGACCTACCCCATCGGTTACGCTGACGAAGCTAGTTGGTGGATAGAGAATCTCGCTTCGGCCGCTTGGGCCCTCTATTCTCCCTCACTTGAACTTATCCACTCCAGCGGCATATGTTTGGGCTCAACAACCAATAACCAAGCCAGATACACCACCATCCTTAGCCTCCTAGGCGAGGCCAGTCGCCATCATATCCATCACCTTAGCGTCTTACTCGATTCTCAACTCATTGTCCTTCAGATCAACAATGTGTAATGTGTCCACGATCCTTGCCTCTTCCACAAATACCTGCAAGTTAGAATTTTATCTCG
The DNA here is from genome assembly GCA_000966675.3 of Picea glauca. Classification (NCBI taxonomy): domain Eukaryota; kingdom Viridiplantae; phylum Streptophyta; class Pinopsida; order Pinales; family Pinaceae; genus Picea; species Picea glauca. The sequence goes on from JZKD02S1349246.1 coordinate 102,037, forward strand.
ACATTTTGATTCAATCACATTCACACATATTCCATGACAATACAATCAGATAGAAGATAATATGGCTAACCTAGTATTAGATTGGCATTTATCTCATCAAGTTACCATTACACATACATAACTCATCAAAAGTTTGTCATAGCATATAGATTAGACATCATCAAAATCAATAAAAAACATTAACACATGTGAACATAAAAAATATCCCAAAATGTGTATATATATATATATATATATATATATATATATCGGTTAATGTGCCATAAATGTTTACAAAAAATAGTACATGTACAAACATTCATAGGTCGGTGAACCACCTCACCCCTATAGATACAAAATTGTTGTCACCACACCAAATAGGCTCGCAGACCTATATAAATATCAAAACTACAAAAATACATAGAGACACTCATGGTGCCTCTAGAGCACCACCACCTGGTCCTCTCTTGGGAGGAGGTACCCCACCAGCTATCAGTCCCTCAGGTCCTTGGGGAAACCTCCTAGTCATAGCTTCTCCCACTACAACTACTCTGCGGATCAAACTCCGCGACTCCACTGAAAGACCAATACACTGCTCCAGGACCCCCTCATCCTGGATGCACACCCACATCCCCTCGATTACTCCGAGTGTACCACCTCTAATCGGTGGAGAAAATCCTCAAACTCGTCCCCAATCCCCACCAGAGGAGTATGTGATGGCCCTGCCTCAGGGTCATCATAATGACATCACCTGGTCCCTCTCTCATCATCAACAGGCCTCACCCCAGCATCATCCCATCATCATCTCTCTCCTTCTCGCGACTCTCCCCATAGAGGTCTCACTGACCCTTGATGAGCCGACACTCTAACCAACTCAACCACATGCCCACGAGGTCCCACATCTGCACACACAACAAACAAATGATAACATCAACATCCATCCATACATAAAAATATATTATATTCTATCTAACATATCAAAACATCAAATATACCATCATACCTCTGTGGTCAAACACCTCCCCCGGGGGTAACACCATATCCGGATCATCCCAAAAGTCCACCCCAAAATATGGATATTGGAGTATTACTTGTGGCATTTGACACCACACCCATGCATCCTTGACCGTAAAATAATGGCCTCCCTCCCCACTACCATGACGAACCAAAATAGTCTCCCATTACCTCAATCACGGTTCTTGCACACCAGGTGCGTCCAAAATCACTCTAGGACACAACATCAACACCCTCTCGAGGAACCACGCTACCAAGATGGACCCAAAGGAAAACTCCCCCAAGTCAGCAACTCAATACTTGTCAAGATGCCCTACCATCTTGGCATGCAGGATCACACCCCAAGAAAAATGCTCACCTACCAATGCCCTCTGCATAACCCTCCGCTGACCCCCACTAATCTGTTAAGTCACAAGAGACCCATCGACTCTCACAACCATCGCTGCCACGCAACAATGTACTAGTGCATCCATCACCCCAATGCTAACCACAAAAACTGACATGAAGTTCTCCCCTGAACAGTACCTTTGGGCTAAGGTAGCAAACTGCCCATCCCCAGGTAACATGGGCTATGCCGGTAAAGGAGTTCCCTGAAAAGGGAGCCCAGTCAGAAAATATATATCCTCCACAATAGTGAAGGCCAACTCCTCACCCCACACAATGAAGCAATGTTGATCCGGACTCCACATCGAAATTAGGAACTGCAATAAATACTCTTATGCTTGAAGTAAAGAGAACTCAAAAAACTTCAACAACCCACAAGCTGCCAAAGTATTCTGAACCACCAGCTCCTCATCCCTCACTGCCTCCTTCACACGTGACCAATCCCTCTCTCTCTAATGCACTGACATTGTCAAACTGGTCACCTGCATCCACATACACAGTACTCGATCAACTTTCATAACCCATAAAAACATCTAAATCTCCAAAAAGATAAGTTTTTTTACCCCCTTCATCTTTTCCCCAATGGCGCGGTTGTTTTCCCCATAGGAGTTCACATATGCACACCTCTTCAGCCCACATTCATGCACTCATGTGAAATTGTAGGCGATACATGGGCACACACATGTGCCCCTATCACACACACATATGTGCCTTTTGGCATGCATGTTCACTACACAACTGCGTACATGCACTGTTGTCAGGAACACAGCCGCGCATGCATGCACATCTATGATTGGAATAGGCACACACCCAATGCAAGCCTATTTTCCTCACTTGGGTGCCCCTATGTGTTGTTGTCCAAGATATAGCCATGCATGCATGCGTAGGAATTATTCGATCGCCCGAGCATTGGGGGCCCACCCTCACCTGGCACTCCTTGATCTTGAATCACTTGGCTCAATCTCCCAGAATCTCCAAATTGCTTTTGAAAACTCTCTTCCACTCACTATGGAAACAAGTACAAATGAGGTGGCAATGTGGACCCTACACCTATATATAGTTCCATTTTCCAAAATTCCATACTCAATTCTGGGAGCTCCAAATGTTCATTTTTCAATCTGTCTTCCACTACGGGATCAGGATCCCGCCACCTACACAATCATATCCCTCGGGCCACCATCCATCCTCGGCCCCCAGAGACCCTTCTCTCCTCATAGCCATGCTCAGGTACACCTTCTTATATTCACATGTTATTGAATAACTGTTATATGTTCTTTATCTTCAAATATTGATCATGTTGGGTATTCGATTTTCATGTGTGCAGGTACTACTTGGTCATCATACATTAGCACTACCCCTTCAGGTATATACTCGACAATAGCATGTAGTATTTCCCTCTGAATCTCAATTGCATCTCTAGTCACACCCTCTGACATTTTCCTTTAGGGTCCCTATATCCAGCTCTGTAGTACTGTCACCTCCATTGCATTTTGGTACTATCACCCGGTAGCACTATCCCCCACATGGGTTGTCCCATTCATAGTCCCCCTTGGTACTTTGACACTCATGTTGTTTTCACCCTTTAGGGATGGGAGTCCCGATAGTTTTACGCATCATCGAGAATCAGCCACATACTCCTTCTCCTCATTTTGCTAGCTGGCACACTAGACTCCCAGGTTACTTTATCATGGTTATATTTTGACTGCACCCCCACAGTATCATTAACCATCCATTTCATCCACAATCAATTTGCCTATCTGTAGATTTCCCTCCATTCATTTACCTTATATAGAAACCCACCTATGGGGCCCCCACCCTCCACCCGTTATCCAAGCAACTTGTGCCCTAACAGGCTAAGAAATATTTCACTAGGGCACCCATTTTTGTATCTGAACACTCATCCCAAATTATTCTTTATTCATTCGGTAATTTTATAAAGCCTTTCTTTCCAGCATTTACATAGCTTTTTTTCATCACCTTTTTCGACCTTCTTTCTTTGGAAAAGAAACCCATGTCACCCTCAGTTGGGGCATCCATTATCTTCTACTCATGTTGACATCGCCCATAAATACCGAGTATCTCACCATCCATGTACCCCTAATCTCTGAGTTTGTCCACTTTGTCATGCCTCTGGCACAATTTAACCCACACCAAGTCCTCACCCTGACACTAGGCCCAATTTCACAGTTGCTACCACACCCCCTTTATCCCCAACCAAGGGAAGTATTGAGTATCACCACTTCCTAAATTTGTCCATGTTACTCATCAGTTCCTGATATTATCCAGTGGATTTCATGAATCCCTCCACTTCTTGGCGTTGCATCTCCCTTTCTGTCAACATCAACATAGTTTCTAGATGGGCGACAGTATCTTGAATCTCATTACCTTCATAATGAGGAGTCTCGGATGGCACAATGAGTACCATCATTACTCTCTGCTATCATTGACCCCCATGACATTCGACTTCAACACTTTATTGTGTTGTGGTGGGTCTTACTTTGCGACTATTGTAGTTGTTTTTATATTTGTCGGACCTCTGAAATTTGAGGCTATCAATGATTGCATGGCATTGACACTTATTAGAGGTGTCATCACCTCTTTTCAAAGTATTTTCACCATCATAATTTTCCTCTTCATTTATCAAACCTCCCCCGAGGGCATTGCTGTTATCTACATCAACACACAACTTCAATTACTGTATAACAATTTTTTTGAGTTACATGACATGAGCATGGGGCATACCTGCCTTGTTTGTACAAAGTTTTATTTTTTACACCTTGTGCATGGATTGGGTCATACAGGTTCCCCTCTCCCTCCAATGGGTCTCTCTTGACACTACCCACACCGCTCTTTCTTACACAGGTACTCTCAGTAGAAGAAACATTGATGTATTTCTGCTATACATATGCTCCTAACCTCAAACATTAGTGGGTATTTGTTATCATCAGAATTTCATCCGCAAATGGTTACAGGAATCTAGCATCTTCAAAACTCTCATTATTTCACTCATGAACCAAAGATTCATTTCCAAAAGGTCCAAAACTATACAACCAATTATAAAATTAGCATGCACTAAGACTAAATAGGGAGCGCGTGCACATGCGCCATCCAGAAATGCAAGAAAAGCGCACATGCGCACGATGCGTGACTGTGGATGCAAAAAACCACACACCCCTCGAAAGGACACATTTATGATATTTCTGAACCTTCCACCCACTTCTGGTTCGGCTTCCAAGTCGATTTGACATCCAAATCTTGGCTGAATCTGACTAGGGGTTGGTCAAAGACCTAAGGGTGCCCTAAAGGGCCCCTTGTTCACACTAAGAACTAGTTTCATAATTCCTCAAAGATATGCTATAAAAGGATGCCATGGGTGCACTATTTTTCAAGAAATTCATTTGTATTGTTATGATGTTTATATTATCTTGGAGGATCTTATTTCCTCATCAAGAGCATGCAAGCACCATTTCATTTAGCCATTCATATCACCTCTTGAGTGAATGTGCTTTGGATTCTCTTCACCATTTCATTCTAGTTTGTTACTTGTAATAAGAGCTCAATATTTGGGGGTCCAAGAGCCCTCCCTTGGAGGAAGAGGGGACCCATACATATCCCTTTCTCTTTGGTGTTTTTCCCACTAATACAATCCTATCCATTGGTGGCATGAGTGTTGCTTATTTTTGGTTTTAATGTTCTTATGCACTTTGGTTTAATTTCTTTTATTGTTCTCAGCCTAGTTCTTAATTAATTTCTTATTCTTGATATTTCTAACTCTTTCCTTCATTGTTTTCTTGCCTAGATAACCCAACTGGGCTTGTAAGAATCCTTATTTTTCTCATTCAGGTGACAAAAGGGGTGCAACACTCATCACGGATTGGAACTTCATCATCCATTTGTGTGTCTATGGATCTCCTTCAAGCTTTTTAAGGCTTGAGTGAATCCCCTCTCTGAAACCAATTGTTGGACACACCTACCACACTTAGAGGAGGGGTGAATGAGTGTGGGGATCTTTTTCCCAAAACTTCCCTCTTACACAAAACTCATTAGTTAGCATTCAACTTTTACTCATAACTCATTGCTGTCATTTATAACTAGTTAGATGTGAACACATATCAACAACATATATCAACAATATATCATTAACAAGTCATCACCATAAGGAACACAAAGAACACAAGATGCATGTACAATTTTTCTTTTTATTCTGGACAACAATCTGGGGGTTTATCAACAACAACTGAAAAGAGTACAACTCTACAAGAGAACCAGCTCTATAATGCAATACTTAGATTACACCCTCAAAACCAATTGAGATGAGGCAACAATCCTCAACATATATCAATCTGTCAATAGGTACGCAACTTGTCAGTAGTGCAAGCAGCATGTACACGTGCCCTGGCTCACTACAACCCATGTATGCACATGACCAGTGTATACAATAGCCTATGTATACCTTCTGAACAGTTGGGGTTTATCCTTCAATATCAACTCAGATCACTTGCAATCCATATATCATTCTCTTTTGTCTCTGACTGTCCAATATGACCACCAACTANCATGATGTACATTTTTCATGATCTAGTTCAAATCATTCTCACCTACTTGGACGATCTCACCGATCATCCAAGAAACTCACTCAACACCTAGATGACTTATACATTGTACTTCACAGGTGTCTTCAGTACAATATCCACTTGAATCCCCTCAAGTGCATTTTCTGCGTCACTGCTAGACACCTCCTTAGCTTCATCGTCTCCCAAAACGACATCACAGTTGACCCCCTCAAGGTCCAAGCCATCATGGAAATTCCCCCACCACGGAATTTATGCCAACTGCAGAGCCTACAAGGAAAAACTAACTTTTTACACCACTTTGTCCTTGATTACACCACTCGGGCACACGATTTCATTCTCCTCTTACGTCATGATATCCCATTTCAATGGGATGAACATGCCCAAAATGCTTTTGATGATCTCAAAGCGGCCCTCTCCAATTCCCCATTGATTAGTCCACCTAACTATAACCACGACTATATCCTCTACTTATCGACTTCATCTGTCTCCATAGTAGGAGTTATCATCCAATTAGGGGATGACGACCAGGAACATGTCATTTATTATGTTAGTAAAAACCTTTCAGGGCCACCCTTGAAATACAATCACGAAGAGAAAATCGCCCTTACAGTTGTCCTCACAGTCCATAAATTGCGCCATTACATTCTGCTTCGAACTACCAAAGTCATCGCAGATTCCAACCCAATTCACTACTTGCTCAGTCACTAACAAATTAATGGAAAATTTTCCGATGGATCGTCATCCTTCAGGAGTAAGACCTCGAATTTTCCACACCCAAGAGAAAGAAATCCCTCGTACTTTCCGAACTCATTACGACATTTCCTTCCAATACTACCAGTACCCTCGTCAATACCGATTTCCTTGATGAAAATCTCTTTTACATCCCCTCAGATGATCCTTGGTATGATGATCTCCTCATCTACCTTCGAACACAGAAGTTCAGAAACCACCTCTCCAGGGATGGTCATCGACGTATTTAGCACCAGGCCCCCCGATACCTCCTTATCGGCGATATCTTATATCAACGGGGGTTCGAAACCATACTTCGTCGATGTTTGACCATTGACAAAGCCGATAGAGTCTTGAATGAATTCCACAACGACGCATGTGGTGGCCACCTATATGGGATGTCTACTTCCCAGAAAATCAGTCAAGCAGGATATTTTTATCCCACATTGTTTCATGACTACATCCACACCGTGAAACGATGTGACAAATGTTAGCTATATGCCATCAAAGAAAGAGCACCACCCTCTCTTCTACATCCAATCATTACTACAGACCCCTTTTACAAATGAGGCATAGAATTTATGACTTGTAACCCTCCATATAGTAATGGACACAAATACATCATCATCGCAGTCGATTATTTTACCAAATGGGCTGAATCCATGCCCACTTTTAACAACACTGCTGACACTGCAGTGCGTTTTTTCTTTAACCATGTCATATCCTGCTTTGGATTCCCCCTACAATTAGTCTCCAATCACGAGAAACACTTCAAGAATGATATTTTCATCAAACTCTCCTCCAGGTTAGGCTTCTCCCATGAGTTCTCCTCCCCATACTACCCTTAGTCCAATGAACCGGTAGAGGCAGTCAAAAAGGTCCTCAAGACCATGTTGTAGTGCACAGTAAGAAAACATAATACCAATTGGCACCTTATGTTGTTTTCCTCACTATGGTCTTATCGCACGGTAGTTAAAACTGCCACTGGTTTCACACCATTTCATCTCATCCATAAGGTCGAGGCCACTCTCCCTATCGAATGCGATATCCCCACATTACACACCGCTATTGAGATATTACCTGACACTGCTCCGATGGAACAACATTTTCTAAACTTAGAGTCCCTGGATGAAGATTGTCGGTCTTCATTATAGAACAATGAGGTAGCTAAAAAATGGTCGAAGGCCACCTTTGATTTCCATGTCAACCTTCAGTCATTCAATGAAGGCAACCTCGTCCTTGCTTACGATATCTCTCACGATACATTCGGCCATGGAAAGTTCGTATCATTATGGCATCGACCTTATATCATCCAACATTGCCTCACTAAAGGCACTTACATCCTGGCCTCCCCCAAAGGCCACCCCCTCAAGGAACCCATCAACATGTTGTACTTAAATAAATTTTATGCCTGAGCATAGCCATGCTACACTAGGATTTTTCTTTTTGTAAAGTTTTTAGTCTTCTTTTTTCTCAGTATCATGCATCTAATCCATCATTTTTGTTATTGAAAGATGCCTCCTCCATTGACCTACCCCATCGGTTACGCTGACGAAGCTAGTTGGTGGATAGAGAATCTCGCTTCGGCCGCTTGGGCCCTCTATTCTCCCTCACTTGAACTTATCCACTCCAGCGGCATATGTTTGGGCTCAACAACCAATAACCAAGCCAGATACACCACCATCCTTAGCCTCCTAGGCGAGGCCAGTCGCCATCATATCCATCACCTTAGCGTCTTACTCGATTCTCAACTCATTGTCCTTCAGATCAACAATGTGTAATGTGTCCACGATCCTTGCCTCTTCCACAAATACCTGCAAGTTAGAATTTTATCTCGACATTTTGATTCAATCACATTCACACATATTCCATGACAATACAATCAGATAGAAGATAATATGGCTAACCTAGTATTAGATTGGCATTTATCTCATCAAGTTACCATTACACATACATAACTCATCAAAAGTTTGTCATAGCATATAGATTAGACATCATCAAAATCAATAAAAAACATTAACACATGTGAACATAAAAAATATCCCAAAATGTGTATATATATATATATATATATATATATATATATCGGTTAATGTGCCATAAATGTTTACAAAAAATAGTACATGTACAAACATTCATAGGTCGGTGAACCACCTCACCCCTATAGATACAAAATTGTTGTCACCACACCAAATAGGCTCGCAGACCTATATAAATATCAAAACTACAAAAATACATAGAGACACTCATGGTGCCTCTAGAGCACCACCACCTGGTCCTCTCTTGGGAGGAGGTACCCCACCAGCTATCAGTCCCTCAGGTCCTTGGGGAAACCTCCTAGTCATAGCTTCTCCCACTACAACTACTCTGCGGATCAAACTCCGCGACTCCACTGAAAGACCAATACACTGCTCCAGGACCCCCTCATCCTGGATGCACACCCACATCCCCTCGATTACTCCGAGTGTACCACCTCTAATCGGTGGAGAAAATCCTCAAACTCGTCCCCAATCCCCACCAGAGGAGTATGTGATGGCCCTGCCTCAGGGTCATCATAATGACATCACCTGGTCCCTCTCTCATCATCAACAGGCCTCACCCCAGCATCATCCCATCATCATCTCTCTCCTTCTCGCGACTCTCCCCATAGAGGTCTCACTGACCCTTGATGAGCCGACACTCTAACCAACTCAACCACATGCCCACGAGGTCCCACATCTGCACACACAACAAACAAATGATAACATCAACATCCATCCATACATAAAAATATATTATATTCTATCTAACATATCAAAACATCAAATATACCATCATACCTCTGTGGTCAAACACCTCCCCCGGGGGTAACACCATATCCGGATCATCCCAAAAGTCCACCCCAAAATATGGATATTGGAGTATTACTTGTGGCATTTGACACCACACCCATGCATCCTTGACCGTAAAATAATGGCCTCCCTCCCCACTACCATGACGAACCAAAATAGTCTCCCATTACCTCAATCACGGTTCTTGCACACCAGGTGCGTCCAAAATCACTCTAGGACACAACATCAACACCCTCTCGAGGAACCACGCTACCAAGATGGACCCAAAGGAAAACTCCCCCAAGTCAGCAACTCAATACTTGTCAAGATGCCCTACCATCTTGGCATGCAGGATCACACCCCAAGAAAAATGCTCACCTACCAATGCCCTCTGCATAACCCTCCGCTGACCCCCACTAATCTGTTAAGTCACAAGAGACCCATCGACTCTCACAACCATCGCTGCCACGCAACAATGTACTAGTGCATCCATCACCCCAATGCTAACCACAAAAACTGACATGAAGTTCTCCCCTGAACAGTACCTTTGGGCTAAGGTAGCAAACTGCCCATCCCCAGGTAACATGGGCTATGCCGGTAAAGGAGTTCCCTGAAAAGGGAGCCCAGTCAGAAAATATATATCCTCCACAATAGTGAAGGCCAACTCCTCACCCCACACAATGAAGCAATGTTGATCCGGACTCCACATCGAAATTAGGAACTGCAATAAATACTCTTATGCTTGAAGTAAAGAGAACTCAAAAAACTTCAACAACCCACAAGCTGCCAAAGTATTCTGAACCACCAGCTCCTCATCCCTCACTGCCTCCTTCACACGTGACCAATCCCTCTCTCTCTAATGCACTGACATTGTCAAACTGGTCACCTGCATCCACATACACAGTACTCGATCAACTTTCATAACCCATAAAAACATCTAAATCTCCAAAAAGATAAGTTTTTTTACCCCCTTCATCTTTTCCCCAATGGCGCGGTTGTTTTCCCCATAGGAGTTCACATATGCACACCTCTTCAGCCCACATTCATGCACTCATGTGAAATTGTAGGCGATACATGGGCACACACATGTGCCCCTATCACACACACATATGTGCCTTTTGGCATGCATGTTCACTACACAACTGCGTACATGCACTGTTGTCAGGAACACAGCCGCGCATGCATGCACATCTATGATTGGAATAGGCACACACCCAATGCAAGCCTATTTTCCTCACTTGGGTGCCCCTATGTGTTGTTGTCCAAGATATAGCCATGCATGCATGCGTAGGAATTATTCGATCGCCCGAGCATTGGGGGCCCACCCTCACCTGGCACTCCTTGATCTTGAATCACTTGGCTCAATCTCCCAGAATCTCCAAATTGCTTTTGAAAACTCTCTTCCACTCACTATGGAAACAAGTACAAATGAGGTGGCAATGTGGACCCTACACCTATATATAGTTCCATTTTCCAAAATTCCATACTCAATTCTGGGAGCTCCAAATGTTCATTTTTCAATCTGTCTTCCACTACGGGATCAGGATCCCGCCACCTACACAATCATATCCCTCGGGCCACCATCCATCCTCGGCCCCCAGAGACCCTTCTCTCCTCATAGCCATGCTCAGGTACACCTTCTTATATTCACATGTTATTGAATAACTGTTATATGTTCTTTATCTTCAAATATTGATCATGTTGGGTATTCGATTTTCATGTGTGCAGGTACTACTTGGTCATCATACATTAGCACTACCCCTTCAGGTATATACTCGACAATAGCATGTAGTATTTCCCTCTGAATCTCAATTGCATCTCTAGTCACACCCTCTGACATTTTCCTTTAGGGTCCCTATATCCAGCTCTGTAGTACTGTCACCTCCATTGCATTTTGGTACTATCACCCGGTAGCACTATCCCCCACATGGGTTGTCCCATTCATAGTCCCCCTTGGTACTTTGACACTCATGTTGTTTTCACCCTTTAGGGATGGGAGTCCCGATAGTTTTACGCATCATCGAGAATCAGCCACATACTCCTTCTCCTCATTTTGCTAGCTGGCACACTAGACTCCCAGGTTACTTTATCATGGTTATATTTTGACTGCACCCCCACAGTATCATTAACCATCCATTTCATCCACAATCAATTTGCCTATCTGTAGATTTCCCTCCATTCATTTACCTTATATAGAAACCCACCTATGGGGCCCCCACCCTCCACCCGTTATCCAAGCAACTTGTGCCCTAACAGGCTAAGAAATATTTCACTAGGGCACCCATTTTTGTATCTGAACACTCATCCCAAATTATTCTTTATTCATTCGGTAATTTTATAAAGCCTTTCTTTCCAGCATTTACATAGCTTTTTTTCATCACCTTTTTCGACCTTCTTTCTTTGGAAAAGAAACCCATGTCACCCTCAGTTGGGGCATCCATTATCTTCTACTCATGTTGACATCGCCCATAAATACCGAGTATCTCACCATCCATGTACCCCTAATCTCTGAGTTTGTCCACTTTGTCATGCCTCTGGCACAATTTAACCCACACCAAGTCCTCACCCTGACACTAGGCCCAATTTCACAGTTGCTACCACACCCCCTTTATCCCCAACCAAGGGAAGTATTGAGTATCACCACTTCCTAAATTTGTCCATGTTACTCATCAGTTCCTGATATTATCCAGTGGATTTCATGAATCCCTCCACTTCTTGGCGTTGCATCTCCCTTTCTGTCAACATCAACATAGTTTCTAGATGGGCGACAGTATCTTGAATCTCATTACCTTCATAATGAGGAGTCTCGGATGGCACAATGAGTACCATCATTACTCTCTGCTATCATTGACCCCCATGACATTCGACTTCAACACTTTATCGTGTTGTGGTGGGTCTTACTTTGCGACTATTGTAGTTGTTTTTATATTTTTCGGACCTCTAAAATTTGATAGGCTATCAATGCTTGCATGGCATTGACACTTATTAGAGGTGTCATCACCTCTTTTCAAAGTATTTTCACCATCATAATTTTCCTCTTCATTTATCAAGCCTCCCCCGAGGGCGTTGCTGTTATCTACATCAACACACAACTTCAATTACTATATAACAATTTTTTTGAGTTACATGACATGAGCATGGGGCATACCTGCCTTGTTTGTACAAGGTTTTATTTTTTACACCTTGTGCATGGATTGGGTCATACAGGTTCCCCTCTCCCTCCAATGGGTCTCTCTTGACACTACCCACACCGCTCTTTCTTACACAAGTACTCTCAGTAGAAGAAACATTGATGTATTTTGGCTATACATATGCTCCTAACCTCAGACATTAGTGGGTATTTGTTATCATCAGAATTTCATCCGCAAATGGTTACAGGAATCTAGCATCTTCAAAACTCTCATTATTTCACTCATGAACCAAAAATTCATTTCCAAAAGGTCCAAAACTATACAACCAATTATAAAATTAGCATGCACTAAGATTACATAGGGAGCGCGTGCACATGCGCCATCCAGAAATGCAAGAAAAGCGCACATGCGCACGATGTGTGACTGTGGATGCAAAAAACCACACACCCCTCGAAAGGACACATTTATGATATTTCTCAACCTTCCACCCACTTCTGTTTCAGCTTCCAAGTCGATTTGACATCCAAATCTCGGCTGAATCTGACTAGGGGTTGGTCAAAGACCTAAGGGTGCCCTAAAGGGCCCCTTGTTCACACTAAGAACTAGTTTCATAATGCCTCAAAGATATGCTATAAAAGGATGCCATGGGTGCACTATTTTTCAAGGAATTCATTTGTATTGTTATGATGTTTATATTCTCTTGGAGGATCTTATTTCCTCATCAAGAGAATGCAAGAACCATTTCATTTAGCCATTCATATCACCTCTTGAGTGAATGTGCTTTGGATTCTCTTCACCATTTCATTCTAGTTTGTTACTTGTAATAAGAGCTCAATATTTGGGGGTCCAAGAGCCCTCCCTTGGAGGAAGAGGGGACCCATACATATCCCTTTCTCTTTGGTGTTTTTCCCACTAATACAATCCTATCCATTGGTGGCATGAGTGTTGCTTATTTTTGGTTTTAATGTTCTTATGCACTTTGGTTTAATTTCTTTTATTGTTCTCAGCCTAGTTCTTAATTAATTTCTTATTCTTGATATTTCTAACTCTTTCCTTCATTGTTTTCTTGCCTAGATAACCCAACTGGGCTTGTAAGAATCCTTATTTTTCTCATTCAGGTGACAAAAGGGGTGCAACACTCATCACGGATTGGAACTTCATCATCCATTTGTGTGTCTATGGATCTCCTTCAAGCTTTTTAAGGCTTGAGTGAATCCCCTCTCTGAAACCAATTGTTGGACACACCTACCACACTTAGAGGAGGGGTGAATGAGTGTGGGGATCTTTTTCCCAAAACTTCCCTCTTACACAAAACTCATTAGTTAGCATTCAACTTTTACTCATAACTCATTGCTGTCATTTATAACTAGTTAGATGTGAACACATATCAACAACATATATCAACAATATATCATTAACAAGTCATCACCATAAGGAACACAAAGAACACAAGATGCATGTACAATTTTTCTTTTTATTCTGGACAACAATCTGGGGGTTTATCAACAACAACTGAAAAGAGTACAACTCTACAAGAGAACCAGCTCTATAATGCAATACTTAGATTACACCCTCAAAACCAATTGAGATGAGGCAACAATCCTCAACATATATCAATCTGTCAATAGGTACGCAACTTGTCAGTAGTGCAAGCAGCATGTACACGTGCCCTGGCTCACTACAACCCATGTATGCACATGACCAGTGTATACAATAGCCTATGTATACCTTCTGAACAGTTGGGGTTTATCCTTCAATATCAACTCAGATCACTTGCAATCCATATATCATTCTCTTTTGTCTCTGACTGTCCAATATGACCACCAACTAGTCACAACACATCCAAGCTCTCCAATAGATTTTTCATGCTCCACAACAAATCAATATGAATGTTATCTCAATCATGTATGAACAACTAGTATACCATAGCAATCATGTCACCACTAAATCACAAGAGTACTAATCACTCCATCAACCAAATCATCCAAACTGAACCATATCATAGAAGCCATATGAATAATTCCCTAGGAATTCACAACATATCAAACAATAGCATCCATCACAACAATAATGTAACCATACTAGTGTCTCAGTGATAGATCTGAGCCCATAGAATGTAGATCTAGAACATGCCTCATCATCCAAGAGCTTGGCACCAACTCAAACACAAGTCTTCACCATTCCATCCACTGTACACACCCTATCCTCATACAACCCACATGTGTATGCACCCTAGCCCATTACAGCCCACATATACCTCAGAAAATAGGGTTTATGAAGCTTTGAGACTTTTTCTGTCAAGATCTCCGACATTGCCAAAACTTTGATGTGTCCATGAGATCCTCCTCTCACTCTCTTCCTCAGAATAGATCTTCAATCATGCTCAAGATATCCACACCAATAAGATGCTCTCACAAGAGGCTCTCCATTGATCCGCATAAAGGATGTATTTCAAGAGTCCATAGCTATATTATTTATACTTTCACCCTCTATGTCACTTAACCCATTTCAAGTCACTTAACCTGTTTTCCTTATTTTAGGGTTAATCACTTTACATGAATAGAAAGTTCTCCAATATTTTATCATTTAAATATTCCTTCTTGATTTTATCACCTTACTTTATTATTTAAATACTTCACCTTGACTTTCTCACTTGACTTTATCATTTAAACAATGATTTCTTNAATTTGAATGACACACCCACTTTCTTCCATCATCAATTCATCATGGAAACCATAAACCCTATTTTTCATATGTTCTAGTAGATATGTTAATCATTCCAAGTTTCATATTTGTATTTGACTGGAGGTCTAGCTAGCTCGCAAAGTATCAATTTGATATTTCAAGTTGATAAACCAAATATTAAATGAATCCAAGCATCATTTGATATCTTCGCAAGAGAGACGAATGTAAACAATCTTGCGACGAATTTTCTATACTATCTACGAAAAACGTTCGTCGATAGTATAGCTAATTCATCGCAAGAATATTGTGTCTAATTTGAATGGTGTTACATGGTTTGAAAGGAGTGTAGGGATTATATTATGGTGAAATATAGTGTATTCTATAAGAACAATATCTATTCCAAACTTCAAAATGGATAGTACCATATCTTGTTCATAAGACAAATATTCTTGGTATGTTTCCTTTGTGGATATGGTGGCTCAAGCCCTCAGTACACATGATGCCTTACAATGAAATGTAACAATTTTACTATTGAATGATAGTGTTATGTCACCCATGGTTAAGGAAATAACTTAAGGTTCTTAGGTCCTATTTGAATCTTCTTAGAATTGAGATTTGTTACATAGTCGTTGAAAAAATACAAAAGACTTATGTAGCGGGTATTAATTTGGTATTTGTGTGGGACATTTTATGCCATTAGTATGTTTTGTACAAAAATAATGGATCTTGGGTACTACACCATAGTCAATGAATGAGGAACAAGGAACGAGGAATGAAAAATTGTACGAGGACTAGACACCGACAACGGGGACCTCCGAATGGGGCCAACGTTGAAATTTTTTCAAACAGTTTTTGTATGCACTGAAGTTTGTCATGGATAGACTATTGGCATGCATTAATTATATGGGAGGGTTTCTAGAATCAAATTTGAGTGACACACCCACTTTATTCCTTCATAAATTCATCATGTAAACCATAAACCCTAGTTTTCTTTCAAAGTACCCAATTTGGTTGACGCAAGTTTTAGGCTTTCGTCAGTCTTTCTTCATTTTTCTTTCAAGTTCTAGATTAATGAATACACAATGTCTCTGTGTCATAGTTGTGATGAAAAATCCCTTTGTTTTGTTGATTTCTTAATCAACACCATCAAGATACTAGAGGCGGACAACAGTGACATGTGAATGGGGCCAACGTTGAAATGTTTTCAAACTATATCTGTATGCATTGAAATTTGACCTAGATAGACTATGCACATGAATTAACTATATGGGAGGGTTTTTGGACTCAAATTTGACTGACACACCCATTTTCTTTCATCATCCATTCATCATTGATACCATAAACCCTATTTTTCATATGTTCTAGTAGATATGTTAATCATTCCAAGTTTCATATTTGTATTTGACTGAAGGTCCAGCTAGCTTGCAAAGTATCAATTTAAGATTTCAAATTGATAAACCAAATATGAAATGAATCCAAGCATCATTTGATATCATCGCAAGAGGGACGAATGTAAATAATCTTGCGACGGATTTTCTATAAGCAATTATATTTAGGAGTTATATGTTAGAGATGTTATGAGTTAGAGTAGTTAGGGATGAAGTATTATAATTCTTATAGATGTTAGTGGTTCAAAATTATAGGGGCCATAGTATTAGGAGGTATAAAGGTTATAAATNTGAAATGTAACAATTTTACTATTGAATGATAGTGTTATGTCACCCATGGTTAAGGAAATAACTTAAGGTTCTTAGTTCCTATTTGAATCTTCTTAGAATTGAGATTCGTTACATAGTCGTTGAAAAAATACAAAAGACTTATGTAGCGGGTATTAATTTGGTCTTTGTGTGGGACATTTTATGCCATTAGTATGTTTTGTACAAAAATAATGGATCTTGGGGAATAAACCATAGTCAAGGAATGAGGAACAAGGAACGAGGAATGAAAAATTGTACGAGGACTAGACACCGACAACGGGGACCTGCGAATGGGGCCAACGTTGAAATTTTTTCAAACAGTTTTTGTATGCACTGAAGTTTGTCATGGATAGACTATTGGAATGCCTTAATGATATGGGAGGGTTTCTAGAATCAAATTTTAGTGACACACCCACTTTCTTCCTTCATAAATTCATCATGTAAACCATAAACCCTAGTTTTCTTTCAAAGTACCCAATTTGGTTGACGCAAGTTTTAGGCTTTCGTCAGTCTTTCTTCATTTTTCTTTCAAGTTCTAGATTAATGAATACACAATGTCTCTGTGTCATAGTTGTGATGAAAAATCCCTTTGTTTTGTTGATTTCTTAATCAACACCATCAAGATACTAGAGGCGGACAACAGTGACATGTGAATGGGGCCAACGTTGAAATGTTTTCAAACTATATCTGTATGCATTGAAATTTGACCTAGATAGACTATGCACATGAATTAACTATATGGGAGGGTTTTTGGACTCAAATTTGACTGACACACCCATTTTCTTTCATCATCCATTCATCATTGATACCATAAACCCTATTTTTCATATGTTCTAGTAGATATGTTAATCATTCCAAGTTTCATATTTGTATTTGACTGAAGGTCCAGCTAGCTTGCAAAGTATCAATTTAAGATTTCAAATTGATAAACCAAATATGAAATGAATCCAAGCATCATTTGATATCATCGCAAGAGGGACGAATGTAAATAATCTTGCGACGGATTTTCTATAAGCAATTATATTTAGGAGTTATATGTTAGAGATGTTATGAGTTAGAGTAGTTAGGGATGAAGTATTATAATTCTTATAGATGTTAGTGGTTCAAAATTATAGGGGCCATAGTATTAGGAGGTATAAAGGTTATAAATTTTAGGATTTAATATTAAGGGTTGTATAACTTAGGTGTTAAGAATTTTTTTTTAGTTATTATAAGAAATATGGTTTTCATGAGTTATAATGTTTTAAGTGTTAAATATTATAAAGTATAAGAATTGAGGGTGTGAAGTTATGGGGGTGAGGATTATATGAGTTATAGGGTTTAATGGTTATATTTGTCAAAGGTTATATGGATTAGAGATTATATAGATTATATGGGTTAGAGGCTCTAGATGTTAACATGTGGGGGTTAAAAGAATGAAGGGCTGGGATTTATTGGATTAGGGGTTATATGGATTAGATGTTACAAGGATTATATGGGTTAGATGGGTTATATGCTATAGATGTTAATAGGTAGGGGTTAAAATAATTAAGATAATTAAGGGTTAGGATTTATTGAGGATTATATGGGTTATATGGGTCAGATGCTATAGATGTTAACTTGTAGGGGTTAAAAGAATTAAGAGAATTAAGGGTTAGGATTTATAGATGTTAACAAGGTTAAAAGAATTAAGATAATTAAGGGTTAAGATTTATTGGATTAGGGGTTATAGAGGTTAGCAGGTAGGGATTAAAAGAATTAAGGTTTAGGATTTATTGGATTAGTGGTTAAGGAAAGAGGTGATATGGGATAACTTGTATAAAGGTTATACAAGTTTTAAGGGTTGGGTGTTAGATATTGTTAAGGATAGATGAGTTAGGTGTTGATAGTCAATGATTATAGGGGTTGA
>JZKD02S1349246.1:180053-193069 GCA_000966675.3 Picea glauca
GATACCACCTGTTGTGCTTCTTTAGCTCTTTTAGTAGCCTCCACCCAAGTCGAGGGTCGAGCCATGAGGACATGGGCCCGAATCTCCTCCTTGAGGCCACTAATAAAACACTCTCCAAAGAAAGCATCAGTCATGCCCTCTGTTCGAAAATCCAGGCGTTCAAAGGCAGCTATGAAGTCTTCTACTGTTCCAGATTTCTTCAACTTTGTCAAACAGCCCAAATGGTTGGTGTCTGTGTCAAAGCGTTCATAAAGCTTAGTCACAAATTGGGTCCAAGCAATATACCCTTGACGAGAAGTTTTTCTCCATTGCCACCATTGCCAACGTTCTTGATCTAGATGGAGAACACCATATCGGAGTTTGGCCAAGTCATCGGTAATTCCATATAAAGAGAAATAATGTTCCATTTGGGTTACCCAACCAGTGGGGTCCGAGCCATCAAATTTGGTCACGTCCACCTGTGGAAGGTGTATGTCACATTGAAAGTGATGGGACTGAAAGGTAGGGGAATGCAAGGAATTTTCTCCTTCATTCTTTGGATGTGCTTCAGAGAAATGGTCAACTGTAAGGATCTTCAGTTTGGTGCAGATTGCTGTAAAGACAGATTCAAGATGGGTGGTAAGTTCTTGTTTGACTTCCTCCGTTGAGGACTGCATGGTTGTATTTATGGTAGCATTGATGGACAAATCGATGGAGGCAACAGTAGCACTGAGTTGTTTTACTTCTTTTTGGGTTTTTAGGAAACCGGATTGCATGGTGTTGAAGCGGTCTTCTAGGTCTTGGCTACGGGTATGGGCCATGAGGATGGGTGAACTGAAAAGGGGCGGGTGGGGTCAAAAATTTTGTCTAAAAATGATATGGATGAAAGTGATAAGGGCGGAGAGATGAATCCAATGGAATAGGTCTCAAATAATGGTGAATATTGCAGAGTTATACTTTGTGTCTGAAGAATACTGTAGTGATGAAATCCCCAAATGTTTAACCAGAAAGAGATGTGTATTTACTTCGCAACCCGAACACAGTTGCACGACAATAGATCTGGTCTATTTTTAATTCATTTATGTTTCTATCCCCCAAGGGTTATCTATTCAAGGGTTCTATAGATAAAGGTTTGCCTTGTTCTATAGCTCTCTGATATATGTGTGGAGTCCAACATTAGTACTCGGGCCAATATCCCAAGGCACTAACTAAGGAGGATAGACCGTACCCTTAGCCATACTACCCGACTACCCAGGTACTAGAGAGTATCTTCCCGAGTGTTGTTCTAGGTGACATTATAGCAGTTCGGCGGCCAATAGGTTTATCTAAAGAAGGCTTCAAGAAATCTAGGTCAATCCGTACACAGGTGTTGTCTGATGCACTACCACTCGAAGGGGTACCAACAGGGGTTACAAGGGTGGCCAACAGATGTGCGCTTAAAAACCACTTGTATTTCCTGCGTGTATGAATCCCTCAACCATGGGTTATGCATGTAATGATAGAGCTCTATGGTTTAAGGATGCCGAAATATGTCTCTACCCTGAAAAAAAAATTCCCACAATTTTTGCCAAGGAAAGTGCTCTGATACCACTTGCAAGATACCAGATTTATAAAATATGCAGAATAGAAATAAAATGCTAGAAATGGCAGAATAACAGTAAAATATCCATCATAATCTCCACAATAACGCAGAAATGATATAATAACAACAATAGAAATAACACTTTGATTCAGAAAGCAACGTTCACAGGCCTCTTCGAGGGGGAAACCTCCAATCGAGTAGCGCTCTGTTACAATAATCTCCTAGCTAGGGTTTTCATACCCTTGACCCTTATTTATATTAAATGTCTATCAAGAGAAGCATATAGAGGAAGATCCTTCTAGAAGCGGAAGCTTCTATTAGGTCTTTTTACATCCGCCTTATTCTATTTTATTGAAAGGCCTTATTAATATTGACCTTTATTGCATATGAATATATTAATCTACCTATGTACGGGTTAGGACCCTAACATAAGTTCATTAGAAGCAATGTAGCAGAGAGAATATTTTCTCTTGATCTTTCATAAAGTCATTTATTTTCCTTTTCTAATAGAGGTTCATCATAAATACCAGCATTTTTCCCATCATCATCTGGCTGCGAAAACAAATCTTGGATCATTTGATTTGTCCCATCATCTTCTTCCATGGGATCATTAACTTGATTTGTCCCGTCATCTTCTTCCATGAGATCCTCATTTGCTTGGTCATGATNATGTAATTTCACTAACATGTTTATTGTGTAGGTGTGATAAGAACGAATGCCATTAATGAATAGCATAGGCTATAGTAACATAAAGAATCAACACCTCAAAAGCACAACTCATACCAATAACAACAAGATCTCATCAACCATGTAAGTCATGTCGCACATCATCACAAAATAAAAAATGAACAAATCCAATCTCAAATAGTTCAAGGGGGTCTGACCTACTAGTATTATTATTATTTTTTTTATAATAATAGGATTTAGCAACACTTTGCGGGAAAAACTTCATTGACAATTTTAATCATCAACAAACAGGCGAATCCACTAGATTTTTTTTTTCAACATATTTAGAACTCAAAACTCATGGTTTCATAGACTAAGAATAGTAATTTTGGAAAATGTAACCAAAATAATTATGCAACAGGGGGAAGTGAGCGGACTTAATGGAAAGATGACTGAGAATTTGGGAATAATTGATGAAAAATGTTAAGTATGAGGGGTTTTTACCACTGTATGCAGAATCATTCAACTAGAATATGCTCTTTACTTTCAAGGAGGAAAACTTATATACTTTCTCTTAATATCTCAATGGATGAAGAAATGGTAAGAAGAAGTGGGAAATAACCAATTCCTTGTAAGACATTAGTGGAAACATGTAACAATTTCAAGGGCCCTTCAAAGGAGACATCATAATAGCTGTGTAAGATTGATTGTTATCAACTAAAAATTCTTTTCAGGAGTGTCACTATGGAATAATTGATCCAACATTCTATCATGACTAGACACTAAAAGATGATAAAGACAAAAATCACAACAGAAGTAATAATGCAGAAATTAGAACAACAACAGTAAAAGACTCAATTGAAAAACAACAAGGAAATAAAACTTAACTTAGAAGGAAGAAATCAAGGTATTGTAAGCGTAGAAAAGAAGCACAAAAATTGAAATCATAGCTAGGCTACTAGTATACAAAAAAATCCAGACAACTTTATAATTTTTCATGTTGGTTCCTCGCACTATTTCAAGCGAGGGGTGTTAGTGTTGTAGGGAAATAATTGCTCCTGTAATTATTTTGAGATAAAATAATTAGTATCCAAGACAAAATCAATTTGGAAAGGACCAATCACCTGGAAATATGATGTAATCATCAGCCCCTTGACATGCACAATTAGATCATCAATATAGAGATGGATACTGACCAATTCATTGAGAGTCATGTGCATAGTTTTTTTAAAAGAAGTACCAGTATCAAGTAAGCTAAAAAGCCGACATTTGTAAGGCATGGTATCGCAATTAGTAATGAAAGTGGTTTTGTGAAAATTTTCCCCTTTTACTTTGATTCTCTTGTAACCAAACAGACTGTCAAGTAAGGGTCTTAACTGTGACTCTACAACTTGTTGCAAAAACACTTCCATATTGAGAGGGGGAAAGGGATTTCTCATAATCACTTGCCTGCAAGCTCGAAGACTAATACAATTTATGATATTATCAGTGGTCCCCGAGGTCGATTTCCAAATTGAGACCCATTTAGGGTGGGATGAAAAAAATATTCCAGCCCTTAATAAATCTCTCAAATCCCTTCAAAAGGGTGCTTCTGGTGCAGAGTTAACAAGTTCTTGCTTTTTCCTAGCTAGTTTCATAATATGTTGAACAAGACCAGGATCAAAACCAAGAAGATCCTCATAAGACCAAGAAAAAACCTTTTGATATTCACCAAGCAGTTCGATGGACCTCATCTCTTCTTTACCAGAACATTGGACATTAATTTTAACATTCATTGAAGGTTCAAATGTCCTAATGTTTAGGAGGATGGTTTCAATCACATTCTTCTGTGAATCCTCTTCTTTTTGTTTTTCTTTATTGCCTACAATACTCAAAGAAAACAAACTCTCAAGAGGAGTCAAGACCATAGGAATATTATTATTTTCCATAGATATAATATCCTCGGGCTTAAGAGGTTCATTTTGAATGACAACATAAATTCTCTAATCGTTAGGGATGGACTTCCAAGATTCTTCCTTTTCAGGGATGTATGGATGATGTAGAGATTGAAAGGCACAATCGGGCATATAAGGCAAGATTTGTTGATTAGGAGAGGCTGCAAAGACAACTAATCGATCATCCATTGAATTCAAATCCTTCTTAACATGAGTGATGTTGAAAGATAGAAGGTTCGAGATAAGTGCCCAAACAGTTTTGGAGTATCATTCCATCATCTTGTCGCTAGGAGATCATATCTTATGTATCAGTTTCACAACAAGCTTGGATTTCCTGAAAACTGAAAGGTGATTACAACCAAGATTAAGGGTGTTCTCAATGCCTAATAATAAAGCTTCGAATTTAGCAGCATTGTTTTACAAGAAAACTCCAAGCTGTATGACAGATTATGAATTTTTCCTATAGGGGAAACCAAGACAATACCACCCCCATTACCTTCACTAGAGCATGAACCATCAAAGTGAATATGCCATATATCATTATCTAAATCATTTTTTCCCAAAGGAATATTATCCTCTTTAGAAAATATGGAATACACCCCTAGGTCTTCTTCGATATAGTTTATGCTAGATTTCAGAACATTCTCTATGTAGGGTGAAATCCTTCCCTCTCTAAGGACTAAAATATTTTTTCCATTTCGAAGAATGGATAAATGTGTCCCAACGAGCGAGAGGTATCCACCTGTTAAATCTTGCCAATCTATCCCCAAGATAATTGAATAATTTCTTATAGGAACGTCAATGAATTGAATGCTAAGGGTTGTCCTTATCTCAGGATGAGTGTATAAAACCAAGGTTACATATTTAATCTTTCCTATTGTTGTTTGTTGTAGACTATTATAGGAGAGAATGCTTCTGGCATTTTCATTTGTACAAGACAAGCCTAGCTCTTCCATCATAATCTTCGACATGACACTTGGGCCTGAACCACCATCAATGAGGCAACAATGGGAAATATTATCCATGATATTTAGAGAAATATAAAAAGGTTTTTTTTTTTACAGGGTATGAAAAGTTATGTACACCTAATTTATTTACAAAAGAATCCTCTTCATCTACCTCTTTGGAAAGATTGGATATGGCAGAAGATTTTACTTCCATGAATTGTTTCAGATGCATCTCTTGTTCAGGGATGAAAACCATGTCTAGGAGGGTTGCATCTTCTTTGATGTTGGCCAATTGATTCAAGATATTGTATTTAGAAGGGGGAGGAGGGGGAGTGATTATTTGACTCTAAATAATTTTAGGAACCTAACGCGTAGCAACGGTTGAGGATGAGCTCGGTCTAGAATAACTCTGAGTAGGTATGTAGAGCGGAAACAATATTATCAATGGAATTTTCTTCAAGCCTATGGCGGTAAGGAGAAGGCAATGCATTGTAGTAATGCATGAAAGAGGATTGGTTCTGAGGGCGGATAATTTCATGGATTTTCTTGTACAATTTGGTGAAATGAAAGTTGAAAGACTTGATGCTCTCATCATATTTATAAGTGAGGTTATTGTATTCCCTTAACTTCTGAGCAGGGATTTTGGATTTCCCATAAGTGGATCAGAGCCAATATATTAAATCCTCCCAAGTAGACAAGATCTTAGGAGGAAGGTCAAATAAGTCATCCGCAACCTTTCCTTCCAAGGAATTGACGGACAGGCGCATGCAAGTGTCATTTTTGTTAGTCCCTATGTTATGAAAAGAATTAGAAAATGATGCTAGGTGTTCATTGGTACTGACAATGTTATTTCCTAAAAACTTAGGCAAATTCTCTTTAAACTTCAGAAGTGGGTGAGTAGCAGGTTCTAGGTTAAGAGGAGAGGACACATGCCAGGTGTGGTTGTGGCATCTTCTTCGAACTGAAAAATCACATACTTTTTAATGACATTGGTGGGGTTTGTAGTAGATTGGACAGGGATATGGTGGTTGTAAAAGATACCAATCATTGATGACGATGAATATTGGGAAGATGGAGCACTTCTAGTGCCACCAAAGCCACCACTATATGCCATCTTGTAGATGATAGATGAGTGGAAGAAAGACGAGTTGGATGAATCAGATAAAGTTATCCTTAGAGCACTTTGTTGGGAAGATAACACAATGTTTCTTCTTCTTATTTCAACAATATGATTGATTTTGAGTGACAAGACTCTTCTTCTTCTAGAAGCACAAGAGTCTAAGGACATGAAAGAAAGGCCAAAGATCAAAGAAACAAGGTTTACTACTGATTTCTAGGTTTTCTACGTCTAGCCTCCAATTTTTCTTAAGCACTAATATCTCATTCAATTGCTTCCCAAGAATGGTTAATTTCGACACGGGTATTGGAAGTGTCTAGAATGGTGTTAAACAGGTTCAAAGCAATGTTGTTCTGGTCTTGAAGATAGGGATCGATGTTGGGCTGCCTTGCAATAGGAACAATCATCAATAGAAAAATAGTGAAAGAATCAATTTCAGAAAAGAAAGATGTATCGATGAAAATAGAGTATAAAAATTTAACTAGAGAGATATCGAAGATTTCCCTAGTATGGTCACCAAAACAATGTTGAGGAAAATATATGAATTGATCTTACTCAAATATTTTCAGACTTTAATTAGCTAAATAAAAGTATATAGGAATATAACCATATGTTTATATCCAACAAAAATAAAATCCTAACTCACAAGTATTAATTACGAGTGCTTAGGCTAGTCTTTTATCAACAAAAAAGCTTGCTGGAAATTCACTTTTTATGTAATTTTATGAATATAACAGTTGCTTAAATAAATGTATGAATAGAAGCAAAGACACCAAGATCATAATCAAGACAGATGAGACATAAATCAATCCTTTATTTCATTCCAATTCACCAAAGAGTCATTTTATTTACAAAATCTCATACAAAAATCTTGGACCAACGTCAAACTTAGAAATCCCCGATGTAACATACAAAAGGACCTCCAAAAGAAAACCAAAACTAAACTCTAAAAGCTAGATCAACTGGCCACAGATTGCTTCCCACTCCACTCTGCACAATAGCCTTTATTAGTCATGAAAATTAATTCACAAACAGACAAGTCTTCACAGAATATCAAAGATAGATCAACACCTCTAAAAAACAAGTGTTTGAATGATTTGATTTAGCCAGAATTGTTGTCTACAATCAGACCCTACTATCATAAAAGAGAATTAGGTTGTGACGAATATATGAATGAATGAAAACTGAACTATCTCAACATAAACTTAAAGAGCAAACATTAGCATGCTTATGCTTCTACATCCCCCTTGTTCCTCCCTTTCCTTTTGCTTTCAACAAATTAGAATTGGTTGAAGAAGTTGAACCAATTCATTAGTTAAGTTAATTAAAAGACTCAACTAACTTTAGTTAGGGGGGAGAGTAATTATTATAACAAGGGTCATAAATAAATAATAACTAGTAGGTGGGACCCCTTGTGACTCCCTTTAGTTCATAACAACCATAACAATCATAACATAACCATTAGTTAAGAAAAACACACCTTCTTGTGCCTCCCATCAACATATTCACTTTTGGGAAATTTAAACTCATGAAATTTGAAATTATTTCAAAAATAATACTCATATATCCAAAATAAACATGTTGTCCAAAGATCCCTGAAGTCAATTGTCATAAAACAATAGATATAATAAAAACTCAAAAACCATATTTCTTAGTCTGTAATGCAACCCTTCCTTGATTTTTGTTTTCACCTCTTGATTTTCCTAGATTTTCCTTTGGTTGTGCAGATCCTTTAGGCTTAATTTCACTGATCACGTGGGAACAATCGTCCCTCAAATGCATCCCGAAAGACATGGATTTGTCAGAGCCATTGGAGGGTGAGGAGGGGGAAACAATGTCTTTTCCTTTATCAAGGGCATGGTGGGCCTCATTTTTCAATCTCTTGCTAGCATGGGAGGATTTCACTGGTGAGTGATTAGGGGCATCTTGGGTAATGGGGATAACTGGCGGAGGAGGAGGCAAAGAAAAGTTGGGCCATCCATGATGTTAGGAGATGATCGGGTGGACAATCGCCTGACATCCATCATTTTCAGGGACCTCGGGTTGTAATGAGACATGAGGAGTTACATGGATACCAGGTGCTTGTGAGGCTTGTAAAGGAGGGCTTTCAAGCCTAGGCTAGACTATTCCCTTCCCAATCCAATTGAAGAATCCGACATGAAACAATTGGCCAAGCTCTTGTGAATTAACATCAAAATGTATGGAGAACCTAGGCCTTCTTAGGCCTCAGTTCCAGTTACCTCTACCTCTGTTTCCTTCGCCATGGCTACCTCAACTGAAAAAACCCATTTTGCATGCATGATCAATTAGCAAATAGTCTTTTAAATAACCATACATGACAACTCTTTAAAAATATGAAATGGATTTGGCTCAGCAATGTATCAGACTCATGCAATCCATTCCATATAAATTGTTTCACTGTTAATCAATGAGCAAGGGGTGAAAAAGGATTTTGGGATATGTGAGGGGGTTGTATTGAGAAAAAATATGATATAAAGAGGGCGAAAAGACATGGTCACTACTCAATGAAAACAATAATCAACTATAAAGAAAATGAATAAAACCTCATTGCAATCCACACAAGGCACTTCCACCTTCATCTTCTTTAACACAAAAATTCTCTTGATTGTAATCAATCTCAGAAGAGGGAGTGAAAAAATGAATATGGGAGGTGACGGGGTTTGTAATTAGCAGAAAGTGAAATAATGAAAGGGAAGAAGAACGATTACTGTTCATGAAATTAATTAAGTGATCCATAAAACATTATGTGAAAGGAGATGCATCAACCATCAATCATTTGAACAAATAATAATTTATGTCCATTTATCTAGTTCACTGTTCATAATCAAATATCCAACACAGTGCCATCACAAAACAATATGTATTCCACACAATTTGTAAGAATTTTTGTTCCCTTCATTCACATACTTTGCATTTTATAAAAATTTACGAACAATACCCATTTCCAATCTGTAAACTATCAAAATCAATCACTACCCATGCATTTCTTCAATTCACAATAACACTTCAAAAGTCATGTTTTCAAATTAACAATGAATTCACTATCATTGCAATCAGGCCTATCATTTAAATGCAATGATATTCGTTAAACATGTATAGGCAGTAACCAAAATAATGAAGACCAAATTTCCACGCCAGAAATGAAAATTAATCATACAACCAACAACCATGATTTAGACACAAGCTATGCACAGGGTGATTTGCCCAGGCAATGTAGTTTTTCCACTATAAAAAAAAATAATTCAATGTGACTTAAAAGTTGGCCCACCCATCCAACACGGCTATCATCAACAACATGCCTACTTTAACAAGTGATCGATTGCAATAAATAAACATTCTTAAAACTCTGTGGGTATCCATGAGTGTGAAAACCAAGCTATCCATACTACACACAGTGCGCAGCTAACAAAACCCCACTATGAAACATTTCCACTTAACACAACAAACACACAGTCATGGTAATAACTCAACATATCGTGTTGATCCATCGATTTAATATAATATTTCTTCGATTTAGTCACACCATGATCGACTATGTTGTGCACAATCAGGCTTATACAATCAACAAGCATAAGGATGTGGTGGATACAATCTCTATAGTCATCCAGTTCAATAGTCATTCGACCCTAAAGAAAACCATATTTATCATGCCCTTTATTTCATTTTGTAAAAAACCATACCTACAACACGACATGTGTGATCACATAAAGCATTTGTAACCAATTCTAACTAATCATCCAAATAATCATTAGTGCCAATGCCAATGACTATGTATCAATCAAACAATTCACCACTATTGTAAAAAATCCATCAACCTATCAAGATGTGGCAACTATGTATACCCATGCATCAAATCGAATCGGGGCAGAGGCCTTCTCCATTAACAATACTGATTTATAAACATAAGAAGAGTGATTGTGTATTTTTGAAGTGCAATTGGAGATGAGGGGTTTATCATTATTATCACAGAATTAGTAACTAAATTCCAAACCAACATGACTTCCATACGACCAACTGGGCGAGCTGGTATTAAAACTAATCGACCACAATAAACCGTAGCAACTTGACGTGCAAGAAAGTCTCCTCTATAAAACTCCAGAATGGAGGGTTAAGGGTCTACTCTATAGCCAACACTAGGGGAATGGATCCAACTCCTTGTAATGGTGGAAACTTCGAGGCCAAGGGTGTGCACAGAGAGAGATACATGATTCATTTGTGGACAGGTAACAATCCATGGCAAGGGGCCATAACAAAAGGTGAGGCTCACATTCGGCCTGACAATTCTATTTAATGCATGCAGGGTATAACCCTCATGATATTTGTTTAAAATACCATATTAATGAGGTGAAGACGGGGTCAAGTTAAGAACAGAACACTCACTTTGTGACCCTTAGTGGTGGAAACAACCAATCCCCAAGTGAATGAAACATAGTGTTGCAAGAGACCTTCAACTACCAACCCCATAAAAGCCAAAGACTGAGTTTAGTGAAAAATGCGTGCAGATATCCATCCGCCCAAGACTAAACAAAAACCCTCCAACTAAACCAGTAGCAATAACAGAGAGCTATCACCCAGGAAGACCAATAACCCCTACGAACTCAAAAATATTACAGGAAGAACCATACATTCTTCATTCCAAGAACCCAAATTTCACACAGTTGCAACACTTAGGAAAACACAACCCAATACACCTGAGCTAGTAATCATTTCATAACCAGAGAAGAGTCATGAATGGCCAAAAAATACATACCTATAATCAAGTTCCTTAAAAGGAGAGTTGGTCGAGCGGTTCCTCCATGCTAGAAATTCAAAGCATGACTAGACTAGCAAGATCGAACAATAGCCCGACTCGGGTGGCAGCTAACAGGAGGAGTAAAGGTGACGTGTATTAATTGCATGTCGCCTCCACCTAGAATTCATTAAATCATTATTACATGCCAACACACTCTTCATCAGCCATTAAGCCAACCATGTATCGAAACCATCACCATATTAAAAACCAATAGTGCGACTTATGCCATAACATAATTCAAGTCCCATATAATTCAACCATTTGCATAACCAATAACACTATTAACTTGCTAATGTGCCATCAACATTTCATACCAAATGTGTATTAACCATACAACCCAATCGAAATTTATGTCCATTTACTTGCTAGCTAGATTTTAACAATAATTGTTAAGTCTTATCATGCATGTAATATAGTTTAGGATAGCTTTAAATTCTTCAATTCTTTCTCATTTCCTTCCCATTGTTTGCATGTAGTATAGTAAAACGCAGAATTGGATTCCTTTTCTTTTCACTTTATAGTATTTTTGCCTTTCTCAAAATTGCCTTTTATGTAATTTCAATAACATGTTTGTTGTGCAGGTGCGATAAGAACGAATGACATTAATGAATATCATAGGTTGTAGTAACATAAAGAATCAACACTTCAAAATCTCAACTCATACCAATAACAACAATATATCATCAACCATGTAAGTTGTGTCACACATCATCAAAACATAAAAAATGAACAAATTCAATCTCCAATAGTTCAAGGGGGTCCCACCTACTAGTATTATTTAGTTTTTTATTTTTATATAATAATAGGCTTTAGAAACACTTTGTGGGAAAAATGTTGTTGACAAGTTTAATCATCAACAAACTGGCAACTCCACAGGAAAATTTGTTTTCAACAGATTTAGAACTCAGAACTCATGGTTTCACAGACCAAGAACAATAATTTTGGAAGATGTAACCAGAATAATTATGCAACAAGGGGAAGTGAGCGGACTTAATGGAAATATGACCGGGAATTTGGGAATAATTGATGAAAAATGTTAAGTATGAGGGGTTTTTACCACTGTATTCATAATCATTCAACTGGAATATGATCTTAACTTTCAAGGATGAAAACTTATAGACTTTCTCTTAAGATCTCAATGGATGAAGAAATGGTAAGAAGAAGTGGGAAATAACCAACCTTGTAAGACAACAGTGGAAACATGTAACAATTTCAAGGGCCCTTCAGAGGAGACATCATAATAGTTGTGTAAGCTTGATTTTTATCGACTAACAATGCTTTGTAGGAGTGTCACTGTGGAAGAATTGATCCAACATTCTATCTTCACTAGACACTAAAAGATGATAAACAAAAAAACTGCAATAGAAGTAATAATGCAGAAATTAAAACATAAGCAGTAAAAGACTCAATTGAAAAACAGAAAGGAAAGAAAACTTAACTTAGAAGGTAGAAATCAAGGTATTGTAAGCGTACAAAAGAAGAAAAAAAATTGAAAGTATATCTAGGCTACTAGTATACAATAAAATCTAGATAGCTTTAGAACTTTTCATATTGGTTCCTCTCAATATTTCAAGCGAAGGGTGTTAGTGTTGTAGGGAAACAATTGGTCTTGTAATTCTTTTGAGATATAAGAATTAGTATCCAAGAAAAAAACAATTTGGAAAGGACCAATCACCTGGAAATCTGATGTAATCATCAGTCCCTTGACATGCACAATTAGATCATCAAGATAGAGATGGAGGCTGACGAATTCATCAAGAGTCATGTGCATAGTTTTTTTAAAAGAAATACCTTTATCAATTAAGCTAAAAAAACATACATTTTTAAGGCATGGTATCACAATTATTAATGAAATTGGTTTTCTGAATATTTTCCCCTTTTACTTTGATTCTCTTGTAACCAAACAAACTTTCAGGTAAGTGTATTAATTGTGACTCTACAACCTATTGCAAAAACACTTCCATGTTGAGAGGGGGAA
>JZKD02S1349258.1:0-10126 GCA_000966675.3 Picea glauca
GATGTCACCATAAGGATGGGATTGTTGTCAAGTAAAAGTTATTTAAAATCCTTGTGGGTACACCAGTGCATATAATTAGAAACAATCCAGAAAATAAGGATGAAACGGTGTGCCTATAATTAAGAGACAATCCAGAAATTAGATAAATTTTTGTGCATATGTTATGAGAACATTCAAAAATCAATGACAGTTTAAGGAGGGAGAACTTTGTTTGCCAGGGACGGAGGTTGCCAGAGACGAATTTACAGAACAATACAAAACGAAAATGCCCGACACCCATTGCAAAACGAATTCTCTAAACTAATTTTACAAAAACGGAAATGCCAATACACTCATTGCCAGAACGAATTCTCGGAACTAAATTTTACAAAAACGGAATGTCAATACACTCATTGTCAGAACGAATTCTCAGAACTAATTTTACAAAACGAAAATGCCAATACACTCATTGCCAGAACAAATTCTCAAAACTAAATTTTACAAAAATGGAAATGTCAATACACTCATTGCAGAACGAATTCTCTGAATTAATTTTACCAAAAACGAAAATGCCAATACACCTATTGCCGGAATGAATTCTCAGAACTAAATTTTACAAAACGAAAATGATCATACACCCATTGCCAGAACGAATTCAAAAATAAAAATGCCCCCAGTCAGATATAAATTCCCATAGTCATATATCAATGCCCACATTAAAACAAAACGCCCATATCCATATTTAAAAATGCCCCCAGTCAGATATAAACGCCCACAGTCATATATAAATGCCCACATTAAAACAAAACATCCACAGTCATATATAAAAACGCCCACCATAATTTATAAACGCCTACAGCAATACAAAATTCCCACAGTAATATATAAACGCCCACATTATTACAAAACGCCCATAGCCATAATTTAAAATGTCCACAGTCAGATATAAACGCCCACAGTCATTTATAAACACCTAAAGAACACCAGTAAGAAATTGCAGCCAATAGTAAGAGAATGCCAGAGCCAAGGATAACTCATCGAAAGGATTGCGGGGTTATAACAGTCTAGGCACAAAAAACAACAACAATGAAACGGGATGATCCAAAATTCAACACATCAATCATCATCATAAGGATTCATATACAACTTTAAACAATTTTCCTTTTATTCTTAAACAAACAAACGCACTTGCGTACCTGTGATCGACGATGAATAACCTGAAGACGCTATCCCGCACTTGAGCTCCGTGCTGCTCCCGCTCGCCGACCGCCGAGACCTCACCAGTACCTCCCAGCCAACGCTAGGGGTACTCTGCTTCCCCCTTAGCCCCCCGAGTCGCAAAGGGGCCACACACTATCCATATGGCACGTCTAGCTCCCAGCTCGCCTCGCAAGGCCGAGCTACCACTCCTATCCGAGCTGGGAAATCCCAACTCCCCACAAGTAATCAGTCAAGTCACAAATCCAGTAGAGTAACGTTACACTAACAACTGATCCCCTTCTTCCTTCTCTTCTCTCTCTTTTATAGAGTTTTAGAACTTCCCAACTTTTTTTTTTTCATTAAATTTTAAGTTTTAATAAAAATCTTCCATAAATTCTCCTTCGCACAAGTGTCATTCATCCCCCACTTTCCTCCAATAATTATTTTCTTTAAATTAATAATGGTCTCATTTCCCTCAACCACCTAGAGTTGCTCCTAAATTGACTCCTAGGTGTTCCTAGATTCCCTTACAGATTTAAATACTTTCCCTAAAATGAAGTTGTTAATTTAGTTCAAATTAGAAGGTTCGTAATTGCAGATTCTTTACTATGTTGACCTCGCTTTTTACCATAAGTTCCCCTCTTTCCCTTATTGTGTTTCCCCCATTCCTTAGTTTCCTAATTTTTATTATTCCCTTCTTTCCCCTTTTTATTAGAGCCAAAATGGCAGTTGCGCTATTTACTCGTTTCCTTTTATTATTAATTTAATATCTTTTTACACTTTCACAAGTTAAATAATTTATTTCTTCTTTATCTTTGATATCCACAAATTTTAATTAAGTTCTTACTCTCTTCATTTTACCCAAAAATTTATGAATTCCACAACTATTGCTTAAGTGGTTTTTTGTTTAAAATTTATTATTTTATTTTTATAAGGTATTTTTCTTAAGGGTAGACAAAATTTTACCCCTAGCAAAGTTTTAGACTTAGGACTTAGATTCTGAACTAGGTGACATTTTAGTTAGGGAAGTTGTTTTTTTTTTAATTTCTTAATGAGATATTAGTCTTAGGCCATCTAGGTTCGTTCCTTTAACATCATCAACGCGACGTGCCCTTCAGGACGCACTATGTTCTTCAAGGGTGCCACTCGCCTCTAGTGTTTCTTTTGCGCAACGTGCCCTTCAGGACGCACCACATGCTCCAAGGGTGTCACTCGCCTTTTGTGTTTCTTTTGTGCGACATGCCCTTCAGGATGTACCACATGCTCCAAGGGTGCCACTCTCCTCTTTACTGATTGGTAGACATCAATAACCCCTGGAGTCAACACTCCGCCAGGTGAACTTGTGGGAGACTAAGGGATTCTAAGGAATAAGGCCCTCGCCTTATTGCGCGCCCCTTAGAATCATCGCGAGCGACTGTCGCAGTCTGTCCTCGTGGCATCGTGGGTCCTCTCGAACTAGGTAATCGTTAACCTACAGTTTGAGCCACGGTGGGAGTGCTAGTAGGCTGTGGCAGGGTTGTTGTCCACCCCTCTCCCTCAACCTCTCTGGTAGTCATGTGTGTGGCCCCTTTACTCTATATGTGAGTATAGTCGGCAAGCTATCATCATCCTGCATCATCAACAATCATGTCAGAACATGTCCACATCATATCATCTAATCAAACGTACTAAAATCACAGTAAAACCATCAAACCCCAATAGCAGACTCTCTGACTTGATCCGGAGTCCAAGGGGTTACGTCGATGCCTCTGCATCCTCAAGGTCCAAAACCCTGCACACTCAGTAAAAATGAGTCAATAGCACCTGTCTATGTCAATGTAGTAAAACATCATGTCATCTATCATAACGCACCATAATCAAGAACAAATGTTTTAATATCATAATAGTCCAGATCACTTGCGAGAAAGTGTCCTCAAAGAATAAGTTTTCTCAGTGTGCCAGAGCGAGATGTTACACTTATGAAGGCCTTTTTTCTCCCATTCAGTGCGTTTTTTCTCCCACTTTAGCCACAGAAAACCTATCCCAGTCTTTCCCAGAACCTACAGTGTCAGTGTTCTCTCCTTCGCGACCCCCCCCCCCTCCTCCTGAGAGAATAAGGGATATTCTAGTCGACTTCTCCAAGAAATGGATCAATTGCTACAATAGTAGGTCTTGCAGATTGGGGTTCTCTATATCAAGGTGTTGTGCAGGACATGTTCTACCCTTATGAGGAGCAAGCATATCTCTCGGAGCAGACCGCAAAATTAATGGAGGGGTTTATTAAAGAAAATTTGCAGCCTTCAAATTATAGTGAATGGGTCACATTATTTGGTGGGGAGCTTGAGAACAACACATGGTTACCTCAGTTCGGAGGTCACATGGTATTTTCCGAGTTAAGGCATAGGAAACGAAATAAGTCTGTTAGATATTCCAAGACAGATATTGATTTTANTAGGCTGTGGCAGGGTTGTTGTCCACCCCTCTCCCTCAACCTCTCTGGTAGTCATGTGTGTGGCCCCTTTACTCTATATGTGAGTATAGTCGGCAAGCTATCGTCATCCTGCATCATCAACAATCATGTCAGAACATGTCCACATCATATCATCTAATCAAACATACTAAAATCACAGTAAAACCATCAAACCCCAATAGCAGACTCTCTGGCTTGATTCGGAGTCCAAGGGGTTACGTCGATGCCTCTGCATCCTCAAGGTCCAAAGCCCTGCACACTCAGTAAAAATGAGTCAATAGCACCTGTCTATGTCAATGTAGTAAAACATCATGTCATCTATCATAATGCACCATAATCAAGAACAAATGTTTTAATATCATAATAGTCCAGATCACTTGCGAGAAAGTGTCCTCAAAGAATAAGTTTTCTCAGTGTGCTAGAGCGGGATGTTACACTTATGAAGGCCTTTTTTCTCCCATTCAGTGCATTTTTTCTCCCACTTTAGCCGCAGAAAACCTATCCCAGTCTTTCCCAGAACCTACAGTGTCAGTGTTCTCTCCTTTGCGCCCCCCCCCCCTCCTCCTGAGAGAATAAGGGATATTCCAGTCGACTTCTCCAAGAAATGGATCAATTGCTACAATAGTAGGTCTTGCAGATTGGGGTTCTCTATATCAAGGTGTTGTGCAGGACATGTTCTACCCTTATGAGGAGCAAGCATATCTCTCGGAGCAGACAGCAAAATTGATGGAGGGGTTTATTAAAGAAAATTTGCAGCCTTCAAATTATAGTGAATGGGTCACATTATTTGGTGGGGAGCTTGAGAACAACACATGGTTACCTCATTTCGGAGGTCACATGGTATTTTCCGAGTTAAGGCATAGGAAACGAAATAAGTCTGTTAGATATCCCAAGACAGATATTGATTTTACTCTCGTTGATGATCTAACCCTCTCAGGGGTGGCAGAAATGGTAGACAAAACCTTAGTTGAGAAATCCTATGGTCGTCAATTTAGTGAGAAGACGCTAAAAGCTTGGGTGGTGGAAAATTGGGATGCAATCTACGACCCTCCTCCCAAAATCAGTCACTTGTCCAGAGGATGATTCATGCTTATATTTTCAGAAAAATCTCAGGCTTCAATGGTTCTTCAAAAAATTTGGTTCATCAACTCTTATCCAATCCTTTTGAATCTTTGGAACCCTACCTTCGATGCCGCAAGCGAAATATTGGACTCCATACCCATCTAGGTAAGGGTATCGAGACTTCCTCCTCATTTGTGGAATGAGAAATTCTTTCAAGTTATTGGGAATCATTTAGGGGAATTTGTAGTTGCATATATGGGGTTCATAGATTTTGGGGAGATGTCGGTAGCAAGGATTCTAGTGTTATTAAACATCAGAGAAGGGCTAAAGGAATTTCTAAATTTTATAGACTTGGGAAGGACTAGACTCCAAATCCTAGATTATGAAAGAGTTATTTTCCATTGCACGAGGTGTCATGAGTATGGACACACTATAAAGGATTGTAAATCCACTATGAATGAGCGTATAAATACTCAGTCAAAGTCATAAAATAGAGTGGACGAAGGGCTTCTGGCCTCTTTGGGTGCCAGTACTCCCTCTTCAGGGTTGTCCATAGGGGGAGTTACTCCAAGTGATTAAGTAGTGTCATGGATAGTGGAAGTGGAGGCATAGACTACACAAGAAGGTGACTCTTTGGTGTTAGTCCCAACTGGGAGAGGTGTGCCAGCACCAAAAGCCTATTCAGAGGCCTTTCCTCATTTTTTGATCGATAACCTTTTGGGTATGCATCTTATTATTCCTAGCTCAGTAAATGGTTTATTTAAAGATTTCAATTTTACTTGTTTGGACAGAGGTCATTCACCCCAATTAATTCCCTCCACAATCCTTTCGGATTTAATCACTTCCCTCAAGGCCTCAGTTTTTCGTACCTAGCCACATCCCAACACTTCCTTTAACCCGAGCTCCCCGCCTGGTCCCCCAATTCCTCAGCCACCTGAGGATTCTTCCTCCGAGGAGTCTAAGGAATCAATCATTCATTATCAACTCCGCAACAAAAATGTCTCTATTCCCAAATCAGATCACAAAGGATTGGGTCCAAATCCAGAGATTCAGAAACCAAAAAAGGGATGAGATAGAAACTCCCACCTCTTCAAGGCACAATCCAGAGCTCTGGTCGACATTGTTTCTGGTAGGAAAAATTCAATTTTTGGGGTTCTTAAAGAAGAAAAAACCCCAATAGGGATTCCCACATGAAACTCCTTACTTTAAATTGCAAGGGTTTAGCGAGTTCCCCTAAAAAAATTTGCACTAAAGAGGTTGGCTCTGGTAAACCAACCGAATTTTTTTCTTTTACAAGAAACACTAACAAACGAAGATATGGATACTAAGATTATTTCTTCCCTCTTACCAGGCTGGTCTTTTGTGGGTCTAGATGCCAGAAGTAGATTGGGAGGTTTAGTCATTAGATGGATAGATCGAAGCACCAAAATTTTAAACTCTTGGGATTTCGACTCATCCTTAGGGGGAGATTTTCTGGTGGAAGGGATTGGGAAGGAGATCAAAATAGTAAATGTATATGGGCCTCATAAAGAATGGAGCACCTTTCGTGTTAACTTTCTTGGTAAATATCTTTTGAAGAATGATCTACTAATCCTGGGGGGAGATCTTAACTTCTCCTTGGGGGAAGCTGAAATTTGGAGCCCCTCGACCCTCCCAAAAAACTAGGCAGGCTTCTTCATCCATCTTCTAGTCTCTAATGGAGTTATTTATATAGCCCTCGTAAAATTGTTACCCACTTGGAGGAATATGAGGGTAGGGGAGGCTCGTATTGCAAAAAGGTTGGATCATTTTTTGATCTCTGAACCTTTAGCATTGCTTCCTTTTCAATTTCAACAATGAATTGGTAGTGTAGGTGAATCAAATCATTCACCATTTTGGTTTGAAATGGAAGGAGGCCCACAAAATCCATCACTTCGGCAGGTATTCAATTTGCATCAAATCTCAAAAGATTAAAAAATATGGCTATCCCTTGGGCAAAAGAAACACATAAAGTAGAGGAACAGGAGATTCAAAGCATTGAGGAATAGCTAAGGCACATACAAGAATATTTGGAGGCAAGATTCATGACAGATTCATCCCACGACAATTTAAAAAGACTAGAAGCTAGGCATAGATTACTGTTGGTGGAACAAGAGAAATCGTGGAGGCTAAAAAGTAGAGCTATATGGTTAGAAAACGGAGATGAAAATACAAAAAGAAATCAAGAATATGAAAAAGGGGGGAAAGATGAAAACACCATATGGAGTTTAAAGGACCAGGAGAGAAGATGCATTACTTCATTTGAAGGTCTAGCAAATATGGGAAAAAACCACTTTCAGTCTTTATTCAAAGCGGACAAGAATGTAAATATCACATAAATCATAAAGGTGGCCTTAAATATCGTAAGATTTGTGAATGAACAGGGGAATCAAGATTTATTTTTCGAAGTCACAGAAGAGGAGGTCAAAGAAACTCTCCAAAGTTTCTAGAAGGGCAAAGGCCCTGGCCCAGATGGATGGACAATAGAATTCCTTAGGGAGGTTTTTTATTTGATTGGAACATATATTTTAAAAGTTATTGAGAAATCCTGTATCAAGGAATACTAGTTACACCTGGGATGAGGATCACTCATCTCTTATTTGTGGATTATGTTTTTATTTTTTGTAATGAGAGAATTGGAGATGCAGAAGCACTGGATGACATTCTATTGTTGTTCTGACTAGCCACATGGATGATAATAAATGAACAAAAATCAACCATTTCTACCTATGAAATGATTGAAGATGAAATGGTATTATATCAGATACTTTTTCCCTTCATTATTCAGGATATCTCAAAAGGATTAAAATATTTGGGTTTTCAATTAAAACTAAACAGTTACAGGAAAGAAGATTGGAAATGGTTGATAACTAAATTAGAGAAAAGATTAAATGGATGGATATTTAGATGGTTATTTAGAGTAGGTAGGCTCACTCTGACCAAATTTGTTTTGGAAGACATACTAGTTTATTGGATGTCGCTAGCATGGATCCCAAAAGGAGTGCTAGAAAAAATCAGAAGGATTTGTGCACATTTCATTTGGTCTGGGACCAAAGATAAGTATACTCATCCATGGGCTAAATGGTAAAATACAGCAATGCCAAAAGCATTGGGAGGTTGGGGAATCAAAAACATCTTCTTGTTCTCTAAGGACCTTGCAGCAAAAGCTTGTTGGAGGTTCATTTTAGCATCCAGTCTGTGGTTTCTTGTAGTCTCACAAAAATATATTTCCTTAGCCTCAATTGAAGATTGGATTAGAAACCCAAACAAATCTACAACAAATGGTTTGATTATTTGGAAAGCGATGATCTCCTCTTTCCCAGTGGTCAGGTATAGTCTAGCATGGAGGGTGCGTAAAGGAAATCATCTTCGAATTGGATTTGATCCTTGGTCAGGGTGTGGGAACTCTCATATTTGTTCAGAAGAACTAATTGACCAGCTTGACAGGCAAGGTATCTTCTTCCTCTCTCAGCTAGTTGATCCTCTTTCAACAAATTTATGGAATCAAGGATGGAAAAAATCTACTTTTCTTGGACTAAACAAGATACATGTAGATCTGATGAGAAACTACATTATAGCACTTAGAAGAGGACACAGTAGACTCACAGGAAGGGAAGATGAATTAGTATGGCAAAAAGATCCCATAGGCTGCTATACTCCAAAATCAGGTTACAGCTCTGAATATAGACCCGTTACAACAAAATCCCAAATGGTGGTGGAAGGGCCTTTGGAAGATGAAATGCCCTCAAAAAGCCAAAATATTTATGTGGGAAGCCTTGAACAATTGATTTCCAACTTGTGAAGTTTTGATTAAGCGTCAAATAGAAGGTCCAGGGAGATGTGCTCTTTGTAAAAATGCAAATGAATCCACCTTCCATATTCTCATCACATGTCCTTTCACCATCAAAGTATGGTAAAAAAATGTCCAATAGTCTCAGACAGAATTGCATATGGATTGGATATTCTCTTGAGCTGGCTTGGAAGAACTGGACAGATGGCCCAAGAAATAAGGATATTAAATATATCCCTCTCCTTTTAAGCTAGGGAATCTTGCTAGAAAGGAACGCATGAATTTTCAAGGAAAAATATTAAATCCCAGAAGTAATCGTAGCACAAAGTATTTCAATCCTTTCTCATTTCCCTTAGTCCAAAGATACACCAGCGATACGGGTAAGGCAACAAGAGGTTATAGACTTATCAAAACCTTGGGCATTTTTTGATGGAGCCTCTTAGAAATCTATTTGTGGAGGACGAGGAGCTCTACATATATCAAACAACAACAATTTTCATCTAAAAATGAGATTGGGAATGGGGACAAACAACTATGTTGAACTCATGGAACGGAATCTCCTACTTATTTTCACCAGAGAAAAAGGAATACAACAAATTCAAATTTTTGGGGAATCTATGAATGTTATTAATGTTATCAAACCTGTCATAGTATTTTTCTTTGCCCTATTATAAAGGAAATATTTAGACTATTGAAAACTTTTGATATTGTGGTTATATCTCATGTATACAGGGACAGGAACTTGGTAGCAGATTCATTGTCCAAAGAGGGATTGCAGCTCTCGCGGGGGCAATGGCACATCACTGAAACAAAAGGGGAATAGACAAATGCCTTTTATCACAGGCCCTTTATAGATGATCAAGGCCACTTGCAGGATTGAAGATGTTTTGACAGATAAAAATCCTCTCGAAATAATTTTTTACCAAGCGCTTCCTCTCAATATTCTAGCCTCTTCGGGGATACTTTTTTTTTTCCTGCACAAGCATTCTGTATATAAATATTATGGTTCAACAACACTACTATGGTTGGACCTTTTGAACAGATGTCAAATATCAACAGAGGGTCGACAGTAACCACAAAATTGGTGGTCTTTACTTGTATATATAGCACTCATATTATGATGATAATATATGTACACCTTTTTCTAGGTGAGATTTTGTAAGTTGCAATGGTAGTCATGGAAAAGCGGGATTTAAACAGCCAAGTAGTTTTCCAATCTCTTACACACTCTTTTTTGGTTTGTTGTGCTCCGGAAGCACCTACAAAATGTAATTTTGTCTCTTTCAAGGAATAAAATTACGCTTTTTTCTGTGGAAAAAAAAATGAAGGGAAAAATGTGTCACACGGTCTGTGGGGTAACAATGGATAGGTCTCGGGTTGTTTTTTCAATTCAACATAATAGGAGTATGTGTGTTATTATGAGCACACATGCTCAAGAATGTGCATGTCGACTTGGTGTTGAGTTGGAATCCTACGTGATGATTCGGAAAACGTTGAGGCTACAAGATTACAAACATGTGTGCATTTCTAAGAACATGAGTGTGTTCATTTGTGGCATTCTTCCATACCCCATTCCCATGTTTT
This sequence comes from Picea glauca, assembly GCA_000966675.3. Taxonomy (NCBI): domain Eukaryota; kingdom Viridiplantae; phylum Streptophyta; class Pinopsida; order Pinales; family Pinaceae; genus Picea; species Picea glauca. Next base: position 10,083 of record JZKD02S1349258.1, read on the forward strand.
CAACCATCGAATTTTTGCGACCACCCATACATACATACATACAT
>JZKD02S1349269.1:0-11621 GCA_000966675.3 Picea glauca
GCCAAACCGGAATTCTTAGAGCTTTGTAGCAGCTACGGGACCCCTTCCAGGAGAACTCACTTCCACAACACACTCTCTCACCTAGAGAGAGTTTCCCACATGCTTGACAACCTGCCTCTTAAACCATAACCACCTCCCTCACCTGGAGAGAGTGTTGCACATAGGCCTGACAACCTGCTTCTTCAACCACAACCACCTCCCTCACCTAAAGAGAGTGTTGCACACATGCCTAACAACCTACTTCTTCAACTTTGTTCCCACACAAGGAGGACAACAACAAGGCTCAACAAGGAATAGACGATGGCAGCAAGCCACACTTGGCCAAGGAACTACATGACCACAACAACCAACAGTTATGACACACACGACACAGACAAATATGGGATTCTCAGGATTCACAGAAGACATGGATCAGTATGCAGTTCTCCCTGGGTTCAATATGCATGAACAGAGAACAAAACACAAAGGTAAATGATGGAGGTCTCTGGTTCAAGTGGAGGATGGGAGAACAAACATGAAAAACAACCTTCCCATGAGGGTTTCCTTCACTATGTCCAGGTATGAAGATGCAAACGCAGAGGAAAAACAATTCAAACAACCCATATCCCAGCAAGCTCAGGTGAAGGATGACAGAATGAGAGGGAGAACCCCCAACATGTCTGACTTCTTCAGCTTTAACTACATAAGCCCAGGTAGACACTTGTCTTCCTGGAACTGCATGCACTCCATTTAGCATATGTTCCCTTTGCATGAACTTAGGACAACACTCAAAATTTCCACCTTAACCTTCAGGAAATAATAATAAATTATTATCCTCTTTAGAGGTAACCCCCCTAGCTTAGCCCCTAGGCCCACACACTTAGCCTCCTCCCTTACCCAACCTTGTGGAAACTTATTCCCCCATCATTATTTCTTTATGGTTGATCTACATGCAGCGATTCTTTTATATTAACAAACTGCATAATTACATGTACAAAATAGCTCCTGGCCTTTAACACCTAGGCTCTCCAGCCTACTTGCACATAAGCTTACTAGCTTACAATTGCTCAGCTCACCATCCTACAAAACATGTTTACAATACATAGATATAAATGGGCTCATCCTTGGGGATATTATAGGATTCTCTAGGTCCAAGACCTTCAATGGTTATGACCTTAGGTTCCAAGGCATTAAAATCTAATGGCTTTGTAGATATGATCTCAACTAAACAATTCAGTACAAAATCACTAGATCAATCAAGATGACGTCTTAGATAAGGCGAGGGAGAATTGTTTCTAACTTCCTCTTCAAGAGGAAGACCTTGAATTCTCCTCGATCTATGAGGTGATTGGTTAGCTACTTTGAGTTGTCAACTCTTCGGGGACCATGTACACACCAACTTAAGCAAGTTTATGGTCACTAGTCACATCACTAAAAGATTACCTAAAGGTAAAAGTGAACACAAACCAATTTTCCAGTATTTCAGTTCAGGTGGTTTAGGTTCTGAAACCGTAACAGTGAAGAAGCAAGGGAGGGACCTTTTGGATGAAGGAACAAGTTGATTAATTCATGTGGACCAACAAACAAAGGAGTGAGAAGCAGTTATATCGACCTCCACTAACTAGCCTTATACGGTGCAAGTACCCATGCTTCATGGGTCATCCACCAGCAATACAGAAAAGTGAGGTGTGAAATCCACCCTGGGTACCACAACAAGCCCCCGTAGTCACCTCTAAGATCCCTAAGAAGAGAAACTATGGTAACCAACTCACAGTAAGCATCTGGGTGGATAGTCAAAAGTCATAATTGAACATATGGGAAGGGTAACAAAGCCCAAAGCTCTAAAAGAACTGCCTCTCATGGAGTTATGGTAACGAAACCCCCAATATATTATCTTTTCGCTACACTTGGTTAATCTTTGTAGGGGAAATATCCTCAGCTCTCCCTTACGAGACCTCATGTTTAGCTCCTGTGTGAGACAATTTTCTAGACACACCTATACGACAATAAGATTTGACACTCCCTAACTCAAGCTCCTATGCTTGTTTTGTAGCCTTGGATAATTCTACTCTCCAGCGTACACTAAGGCCCTATCCTAAACTTGTTGGTGTGTTCTATTGAAATGAAGAATGTTTAATAAATTTTATTAAGTGTTCATTTTATTGGTTGTTCAATACTCAGAAGGTTTATGGATGTAACTTATATGATTTTTTGACAGACTCAGAGAAAACACTTTAAGAACATAAAGCAAATTGAAATGTGGTTTGTTCACTAAAAATAAGGAGTGTTGACAATGCTTCAGAAAAACAAAATATTTGTTTTTCTATTTTTGTAAATGAAAGAAATGTATTCTATGCAAGATATTAAAACTACTTTTCACTACAGCTCTAGGATTCTTTGTAAACACTCATGCAGAGCAGAGAGAAAGAACTTGACACACTGAACTTATTTTTTTTAACAAGGTTAACTTTAACCGAAATAACTAACTATCAATGCAATTAGAAAGTATGCAGACTTGAGTACTAGGAAACAATTTCTCTTTTTGATGAATTCAAAGAAAAGTGAAACAAGAGAAGAAAACTAGTAACCAAGCTATTTTTGTTTTTTCATTAAAAATAAATTAACATGCAACTAAAAGGGAAAATTTTCTTTTTCTTTTTAAAAATGAAAGGAGAAAGGTAAACAAGAAGAAATGAAACAATATCTAATCATTGGAAAAGAAATCAATCTAGAAACCAACTCAGATATATGACTGACCCTTCAATTGAACTTAACCACCTTAAAACTCAAAGACTCACTTACAAGAAAGAAAGACTCCTTTTTTTTAACAAACAAGATTTTTCACAGACTTTAATTAACAATCCAAAGAATAAACAAACTCAAGAGGCTTAGTAGACACTGAAAAACCAATTTAGACCAACCAACTCTAAGCAAAAGACTAAAAATTTCAAGCCAAATACACAGATCCACAATTGTGTTAACTATAACTCGCGGATATCTGCAGGTCATACAAGGGAAAATCACAGATGTCCATGACTTACAAAATGCCAAAGCATGGATAAGTCAGTTAGACTTGAAAAATAAATATCAACCTAGAAGCAGGGCTTGCAAAAACTTTTAGAAAAGTTTCTAAATGATGAAAGCTCTAAAAATATAGTCTAGAAATGGGAAAAAATACAAAAACCTAAGACAACCAAAGAAACCATAAAATTGACCCAAACTAGGAGAATCCCCAGTATGGTCTCCAATTCTTTTATGGGATTTCCCCCCGTTATTTTGGGTCATGTCACAACAGAGATTGACCAAATAAAATACAAATCCCTAACCCACACACACAAGACTTGTAATGAAATAACTACTTTATGAGAGACAAAATAAAGTTTCACACCTTGTATCCTCACGGTTCGTGTCATTCCCCACTCACAACCTTGGTACTACTCTTGACTCCTTCTTGAACCAACCTGCAAAAGAAGATCAGAAAGTGTTGCAACAAGGTAGTTATAGCATGAAATCATACAAGTAACTTATATATAGATTCAAATATAATAAGTAATTAGACATACATAAACAAATTGAATCAATACTACATAAGTATGGGGAAAAGAGAATTATTTATTAACAACAGTAAAATGAAGTGGTTACAACCTGACTCCGACGGTCGGCACTTCCTCAAATGCAACCACCTATGTTCCTCCAAACGGTCCTTCAAGCATCACCCAACAAGATTTCCCGTCCTTGGATGGCCTAATAAGGATAGGAACGCACCTTATGGCCATATAGTGAAAAGGAAGGAATGTTGGAACAAAGTTTCTAGGTCAAGGGGATGTTACTCAGAGGATGAATGGGAATAGGGAGACTTGCAATTTATTCATCATAACTTTGCACCTAGGTTTTCCTCCTCATCCATGACCTAAAAGGTGCACTTATACCATCCTAAAGAGGTAAAGGAGGTTGAATTCCATTTGGTACGGGCTTATGGAGGTTGGGAAACGAGCCCAACCGAAATCCCCACCCGAAAATTTGAAATTATTTTATTTTTCACATTTTTTTAGGGTATCCATGGGTTTCACACTATCAAGGTGCGGATGTCCGCATGTTGCAAAAAGGAAACCTATGGATATAAGAAAAAACATAGTTTTTTAAGTGATTTTGATGAGGGAACATGCGATATAAAGTTGCAAGTCGGGGACAAGGAGTAGACCATCTCAAAATGCAAATGGTGTGGAAAATTGTGGTATAACACTACTTCAACCTACTTCAATATCACATAAGGAAATAAGAGCAAACGAAATATTCTTTGGTTGTAATAGAAAATGGTCAAAAGGGCATAAATTTCAAGAAACAAATTGTTCACCTTGGAGAATAATGATGAAGAGGAAATGGAGGCATATGTACAAATGGATGAGGAAGAACGTGTGAACTTAAAAGGGCAGGAAAAAGATGAAAAAATTATGACAAACATTGTGTGAAATATTTGTTCATGAATTGTCAGGTTTTTCGGCACCCCAAACCCTTAATATTGTAGGATACATTAAGAAGAAAAATTCCATAGTTCGTATTGATTCGAGTAGTATGCATAACTTCATTAATAAAATATTCACATAGATCCTCAATTGTTTTGTATATGTAGTGACAACTTTTCAAGTTTTTGTTGCTAATAGTAGGAGTATTGATTGTGTAGGAAAAATCCACAAGATTAAAATTAGTATGGGAGAATATAAATTATAAAGCCCATTGTATGCCATTCCCATTGGAGGATTAGATTTTGTTCTGGGGATTCAATGGTTGATAACATTAGGTAAAATATCTACAAAATATAACGAATTATTCATGAGATTTGAATTGGAATGAATTCAATATGAACTCAAAGGTTTAAAATATACACCTTCTCATGTCATTAGATTTAATAGAATGGAAAAGATCATAAAAAAGGGTAGTAGGGGAGTTTTGGTTAGACTTTATTCTATGGAAGTAAAGAAACAATATGAAAATATTCCAAAGAAATGCACCTTGGAAAAACACCATAGGCACTTCTAGGAAATTCCTAAATGGATAACTCCATCTAGAGATCATGAACATCAAATTGAACTAATACCTAGAAGTATTCCTCTTAATAAAATGCCTTATAGATACCCTCATTAAAAAAAGAGGGATGTTGAGAAAATGGTACAAGACATGATGGATTTAAGTATTATTCAAAAAAGAATAAGTTAACTTTTATCTCCCGTAGTTATGGTGAGAAAAAAAAAAGATAATTCTTCGAGGATGTGTCTTGATTATAGAGATTTAAACAAAATCACCATAAGGATAAATTCCCTATTCCAAATATTGATGAGCTATTAGATGAGCTTCATGGAGTGGCTTATTTTACAAATTTAGATCCTAAATCAAGATACCACCAAATCATATTAATAAAAGAAGACATTCCCTAAATAATTTGTAGAACACATGAAGGGAACTATGAGTTACTGGTCATGCCTTTTGGGTTGACTAATGCTTCTACTTTTCAAATCCCTGTCAACAAAAAAATTGGACCCCAACTTAGAAAGTTTGTGTTGGTTTTATTTGATGATATACTTGTCTATAGAAAATCATGGGAAGACAACATTAAACATATGGATAAAGTCCTCCAAATTCATGAGAACAATAAATTGTATGTAAAAATATCCAAGTCTGATTTTGGGAAACAAGAAGTAAAGTATTAGGTTCATATTTGTTGGAATTGTTGTCAATGATGTCAAAGTATTATTGTTGGACTTAATGGCATATTACAACAAACACACAAAGCATTTCCAAGATTGATTTATATATTGGTTTACAAGTATATTAAAAAAAGGGGTGCACGTGAAAAAGTAAAAAGTGAAATGATAATTTCAAACCCATGGGTTTGGAAGCCCATGGTATTTTCCCATTGTATTTGGAAGAGTAAAATAGAAAAGGGGAATTAATTATTTAATTAATGGACATGTCTCTTCATGAAGGGTTATGAAAAAGTATAAAAAGAGAAAGTATTGAGAGAAAGTGTGTGTATGAAAAATGGATGAGCAAAGAATGAATATCATTCCAAAAGGGAAGAGTTGTGATATCAGTTTCTCATCAACTTGAATGTTTTCTTGATAACTTATTTTTTAGGTTGTAATAGTCGTGAAATCAATTTAAAACTCTTATGGATATTTCTAAGACTCTTTTTTGAGAAGATTTTGGACTAATTTTGATAGGGTTCATATAAGGGAAGTATAACAACAGATTTTTTTATTATTATGTAGATGAAAGGAGGCATTAGAATGTATCTTGTTAATTGAAATTTAAGTGAAATGGCATATTAGAAATTTAATTTCTCTTTTTGAATAGAAATAATGATTTTTTCTTGGAAAAGAAAAAAAAAAACGATTTCTAATTATTTATTTGTATGTCTTAATTTTTATCAAGAAAACAAAACCCTAATGATAAGTCAAATCACTCAACCAAAATCAACCATAGTCAAAATAAAATTTTGTTTTATCCTTTATTAATAAGGTGAACATTCAATGTCAAATCTTGTTAGTTATATTGGTTTCGGTATGGGTCTCCTTCTGCATGGCAACCCAGGTCCAAAATTCGTCGAGAGGAGACACTCAAAAATCTAACCATTTAAGAGTTGGTGTAACCTAGGATGAGTGCGATCATCATATGATTTTGATGACTTAGATTTTCCAAAATCGTGGTTTCTTGATCACAAGCTAGTCTCATAAATCACTGACACACTAAAAAACAAAAACAAAAAAAATGTAAACACTCAAATGGAAATTGAAATGAAGTAATAATTGGATGAGTAAAACAACTCATAAAAAATAAAGAAAACATTATGTATTTACATTAAAACTCTTATATTTATATTAAAATTATATTTTCTATCATGTTCTATGATTGCTCAACGCATTCAACATGTCTCTACACTTTGACATTATTATTATTTATCTTAGCATTTTTTAATGAATAATAACTCAAAACATTGAAAATAGAATAATATAACATTGGTTTTTCTATTTGATATTCTGATAAAAAGAGATGAACAATCAAATATCCAACAAATCAAAAATTTATTTAAATATAAAATAAAATAATATAATATTGGTTTTTTTATTTGATATTCTCATAAAAATAAATGAATAATAAAATATCCAATAACTCAAAAAATTATTTATATATAAAATTTTATAAATTAATATTTCAAAATCTTAATAATAAAAAAACATTTTTTCTATTTATTTATATATAAAATAATATAATATAATATTGATTTTTTCTATTTGATTTTCTCTTAAAAAGAGATGAACAATAAAATATCCAACAACTCAAAAATTTATTTAAATAAGATTCTTAATTTATTTTTATATAAAATTTTGTTGATAAATATTTCAAAATCTTAATAATAAAATTAATATAAATATTAATTTTATATAATATAATATAATTATATAATTAATTTAATATAATTATTTCTTCCTACATTCCATATTCTCTTGAAAAAATAAGTTATAAAATATCCAAACAGTTTAGGACTTACATATTTCTTGTTGCTTACAGGAACTCACATGTTTATTTAACTCTTCTACTTTTGAAAATTTCAAAATATGTATGTAACTGTTCTTCCAAACCATCGTTATTCCTAGCAATATTAAAAAATAAGAAAACTTGCAACCACAATGAGGTAAAAGATGGGAATGCTCACTTCCACAAAATATGAAAATCCACTTTATTGGCCACATGCACCCCTTCCTCTCATCAAAGTTCACAAAGTTGGTTTCCTTTATATGGGTTATATATGTGTTTTTGGAAAGGTCTTAGTTTTCAAAAATAATAGCTCTCTCATATATTTTTCAATTTTGTTTTTATAGTTGGAAAGTGGTTTAGTTGAGTTACGTTGAGGTTTAAATGCCTACCCTAAAACTATTGTAAGTAAGAAAGAAAATGATGGTAAGTAAGAAAGAAGGTGTTTAATTTTAAAAAATAAAAAGAAATTATTTTAAAGAAATAAATTTAATAAAATAATTTATTTCTTAAAAAAAATAAACATAGTTATACTAGTTTTAAAAAATTTAATGATAAAATTTAGATCCTTAAATATTTTTTTTTTTGTTTTTTGCTTTTTTTTTTTTTTTTTTCTTAAGGTTAGGATGCTTTCAACAGGGATGAAAAAAAACCACATTCAAGTTTGTTGAGCCCTCAACAACTCCTCAGGTTTTGTAAAACTTGGGGACACCTCCTTACATTGCTTTGATTTTTGGTTTGTCTTTTGGTTTTCATGGAAAATTGCATTCGAATTCAATCCTTATCATTGAAGTCTTCAATACCTAAGGATTTTCAAATTTAGTCAATTTCTCTATATGTTTAATCCTTTGTAAATGTTTGTAATCGTTGCCTTTGTTGAAGGACTATTTTTGTTAGGACTTTTTACCCCCCTAATTTTCAAATCGGGCATCATTTTACTTGTCTTTTGACAAGTATAAGGTTGATTATGGAACCAGGCTTGATCTTTTGATTGGGCCTCTTTCTCTCCTTTGGAACCATTTTCATTCCTTGATCACAATATTGGGCCATTGTTGTTCAAATTCACATATTTCCTATTTTTCTCCTATTTTTCTTCAAATTGATTTTCGAAATGGGTCATTTCTTATTTACTTTGATTTATTTTCAAAACCATTTTCTTCCAATCTTTTGATCAGTTCTAATTTCAACATTAGTCCTCTTTTTTCCATTTTGGAATATGTCTTTTGTTGGATTACTCAGAGGGGTGTGAATTAGTAATAGATCTTTTTAATCCTTTTAACCACAGTATGTAAGTGTTATTTATACTTATGATCAATATACCATTATCATTCAACAAGTGCAAAATAAATAAACCATGAACAAATGAATAGTCATAAAACTACATAGTACACTTGTATTTTTATGTTGAAACCCAATGTGGGAGAAAACCACACAATGTTTTTCTTATATGTCTTTAAGAATTACATTCATTGGACGCACCAACTTCCTTTATTCTCGAGCTACAAGTGCAAGGAGGCTCTGACCCCCTATATTTTCAGGCTACAACCTGAGGGAAGCTCCAACTCCCCAATTCTATGGCTACAACCAGATGGAGGCTACAACCCCCAATGTTCTTTGGCTACAACTGGAAGGTAGCCACAACCACCTATCCTTTCCCCATCCAACCGCCCTGAAATATAAGTGAAATGATGAAACCACTGCCACACTATCACTGTGAGATATACCATTGTAAGCATGTATCAATTTATGCAAAATTCTGCAACCAACTTGTACCAATAGCCTGTAATCAATCATGTGATAGAAGTCATCCTATACCAACAAATATGTGACATGTATATATTGCAACTTGCGTATGTATGCACCCTTTCTATACTGCAACATGTGTATGTATGTGTCTTGTCTATATTGCAGCCTGTGTACACCTTCAAAAATCTATGGTTTTCACCTTTTCCAAATCTTCAAACACTTTGTTTTCTCTATCACATCAACCTACAACCTGTCATTGTGTCTTATATGTAGTTGTTCCATGTGCATACATCGTCTTATACATCTCTTAACCAAGTGCACATATATCTTTCTATTCATGTGCCATACATGTGTGTACAATCATGAAAAATTGTAATGACCCTCACATGGACTATAAATCAAAACCTCACTAATATGCAAGAAAAAAATTCACAAACAACTTCAAAACCACTTCACAACCAAAATCCCTCAACCATGTACCAAAAAAATCCATCAACCATGTGCCAAGAAATACAAGATATGCCTCAACATTAAGAAGATGTACCAATGATAAATATCAAACATACCAGCATTGTATTTATGTATATCTGACTTATACAGTAAGTGCCATATAGACAATAGCCTCTCTAGGGAAAATTTGCAAACCCCCATGACCATATCTCATGTAGACAACAATATCCAACTACACATAGAAATGGGGCATAACTTTTGAACATGTTGATCCATATTTATGAAAAGAACGAAATGAAACCACAAATTTATAGTATTAACACAAAGAAAAAGTGAACAATAACAGAGATACAATAAAACTTGACTTCTATTTAATAAGAAATATGTTGAAAACTGTAAAATGCAGAATGAAAACAAGCTTGCTAGAATGGTGGTGGCTTATCTCTGAGAAGAGATGTGACAATTGTTCTCATTCGCAAGAAGATGAGTACAATGAGGATATGAAGGCCTTTTTACAATAAACATGAATTCAAAAACCATATACATCCAAAAACCTAACCCTAGGAGATGAAGTGCCAAAAGTCATGTGGACCCCATTAGGGTAAGTTAGTACATCTACTTCCCAAGGTCATAACTTTTTCATACGATATTTGTTTAGGGTGCATGATAGCTCATTGGAAATGTATTGGAAAGGATATTCATTTAGGGGGATCAATCAAATCCTTCAGCTCTCCTTGAGGTGCCCAATCCTGAAAAAGAGACGTTTAGGCCCTCAAAATGGCCCCAGAAGTTCACGAACCGAAAAATTACTAAAAACAGTAAGTTATCAAAAGACTGTTTTGAGCCAATTGGATAAGGTGAGTGGCCACCAATATCTAGGATCAATCCTCCCCCCTTAGGAATAAATGGTCTCCATTTCTTTGACTGTCCCTATCAGATGCAGAATTATTTGTTGAATTTGGCCCCAGGTGAGCCACTTGCCTTGGTGCAGGAGTTGCCCTGCTTTGAAAACCCAATAAACCTAGATCCTCTATTAGCGATTTTCCTTGACCTGTGTTTCCATGATATGATCAGTGGATTCCTATGCCATGCAGTTAGGGTTGATCTCTTTTGGTTTCAACTTTTCTTCTATCTCCGAGGTGTCCAATAATGGTGGAAAATAAGGTCGAAGGAGGTCCATATTAAACATTGGAAGCAAGCCAAGGAAGGGTGGAAGGTTGAGCTCAAAAGAATTTTCACCCATAGCCTTGGTGATTTTGTAGGGTCCATAACAAAGTGGATGAAGCTTCTTATGAGACCCTATAAGGCATTCTTTCTACAAGTGCAAACAAATTTTGTCTCCCACCTGAAACGGGTGTGGCACCCGGTGTTGATCATGGCGTTGTTTCTACATGGAATTGGAATTCTATAAAATATCCTGAACCTATTAGAAAATGTGTTGCATCCACTCAATGAACCGGGTGTCTTTGTCATCTCCAGTTGGAGCATGTGACAATTTTTCCTAGGTGGTCGCAAGGGGTAGTGCAACATCCATGGGACCCAATGGTTGAAATCTCAACCCCACCTAAAAGGCTTTGTGGCCAGTTGAGATACGTATGGATTTGTTGTAGTTGTGCTCAACATAGGGAAGAATCTCATCCCAGGTGCATGGTTTCTTGTAATTGTACATGCATAGGATGTGCATGAACATCTGGTTGACAACCTCTTCTTGGCCATCCGTCTGAGGATGGAAGGAAGTGGACTTCATGAGCTTAGTATCCAGTAGTGACCAAAGGCTCGACCAGAATGTGTTGAAGAAACGGTTGTCCCAATCTGAGATAATGGTTTGTGGGATCCCAAAGTGTACCCACACTCGTTCAAAGAAGAGCTTGCCAATGGCCTATGTTGTGATTCTCTTCTTGCAGGCAGTCGGAATC
>JZKD02S1349280.1:0-11621 GCA_000966675.3 Picea glauca
CTTCAAAAGATGCACACTAGAAGTGTGAGTGAGTGAGTGAACAAATGAGGCATCCTCCTTACTTATAAATACTAGTTGAGGAGGTGCTAGGGTTATGTCTCTTCATCAAGTAGGGACGACTTCTTCCAATAGTGGTTAAAATGACTTTATTAAACCCTACGAGACAACTTCTGAGATACCACCATATAAATATGGTTTGACCAATCCACAAAAGGGGATTTGGTCTTATACAAGACCCGACATGATCAATCCACAAAATGGGATTTTATCTATAAGGTAATAACTCAAATATAATTCGAATATTTTTTTAAGTTACAATATTTAAAGACTATGCCTTAACGAGAAGGGTATTCTACTAACATAACCCAATACAACATCATCAGGGGAGAGAGAGAGAGAGAGAGAGAGAGGCCAACAACATCATCAACATCTGGAACACTGATTGGAATATCTATAAAACATCGAAAGTTTTTCTCATCATCAATATCATGATCGTTCACAACATGGAGATGGAGTAGCATCATCATCATCATATGCATCAACATCAATTAGCATAACACTGAAGAAACAATATCACCAACCCGAGGCTAGTACACCATCATCAACAACATGAGTCTGATACAACAACAACATCATCAACACAAGGCTAAGACAATAACATCATTAGCAAGAGGCGGAGACAACAACATCATCATCATATGGAGATAGAATGAAGCAGATGCAACAACAACATTTTTTTGTACTCTGATAAACCTTCGTTACCAAACCTTTAGGATATTCCTGGGAAGCATAAGATTCCCTAGGATATAAAAATCCTAATGGAGCTACCACATGGTACTCTAACAGATCATCCTTACCGTACCTTCAGTATCTTCCCAGGAATAAAAGATTCCCTAGGATATAAAATTCTAACAGAGCTACCACTACTAACCACAGATGGCATATACATGCACAGGTACTCTAACAGACTATCCTTACTAGACCTTCGAGATATTTCCAGGGATGATCAATCCCCTAGGATATAAAATCATGATGGAGCTACCCGTTGTTGGTCAGGATACAATAGTATCATCAGCATCACTCCCCCTTTCGAGGGAGGTCATTTTGGACAACACCAAGCTTGTCTCAGAAGTACTCAAACTTCACATGAGATAGAGGCTTGGTCAACACATCTACAACTTACTCATCTGTGCCAACATATTGGAGTTGTACATCTCCCCTCTACACCATATCACGAATGTAGTGATACTGGATCTCTATGTGCTTTGACTTATCATGGAACATAGGGTTCTTCGTCATCTTTATGAAACTCTGGTTATCACATAGAATAATGATGTCTTCCATCTCCAGATCAAATAGACCTGTCAACAACTTCCAAATCCATATGGCTTCATAACTGGCAGAACATGTTGCAATGTATTCTTCTTTTGTCGTGTTGAGAGAAATATTGGATTGCTTCCTACTTTGCCATGAAGTCATGGTTGGCCCTAGACTGAAACAACATCCTAAAGTTCTCTTTCTATCAAAAGAACTCCCAGCCCAATCTGGATCAGTATAACCATACAGTCTGAAGTCATGATCTCTAGTATAACAGAGACCATAATCCATTGTACCCTTAAGGTATATCATCACATGCTTTGCAACTACAAGGTGAACACGTTTGGGCTCTACAAAATACTGACTCAAGGTATTCACAACAAAGCATGTATCTGGTCGGTATTCATCAAATACATCAAAGAACCAATAATATGTCTATATAGAGTAACATCAACCAATTCTGATGAAGTATCAACCAGGATATTCAACTTTATTTCCATGGGTTTGTTCATGGATTTACATTCCAACATTTCAAATCTCTTCAGTATTTCAACTGTATACGTCCCTTGGTTAAGGTAGATCTTCTCTGGGCTCTACCAAACTTCAAGACCTAAGAAATAATGTATCAGGCCTAGGTCTTTAATCTCAAACTCTACATCGAGCTTCTTCTTACAATATGTGATGATATTTTCTTCTCATGTTAAGAATAATTCATCCACATATAGTAGCAATATAATTGGCTCATCATTCATAACCTTGAAGTAAAGGTTAGAATCAACTTTACTCTTGGTAAAGCCCGAGCTTTTCAGGAAACTATCAATTATGCCATGCCAAGATCTAGGAGCTTGCTTCAACCCTTACAAAGTTTTCTTCAACCTGCAGACATGAGTCTTGCTATATTCAACTTCAAATCCTTTTGGTTGTTCTATATATACCTCTTCTTCAATAACACCATTTAAGAAGGTTGTTTTCACATCTATCTGGTGTAACATCCACTTCATTTTGGCTACAATAGCTATGGTGGTTCTAATAGAAGTGTATATGGCTACAAGAGCAAATGTCTCTTCATAATCAATACCTTCCTTTTCAGAAAAGCCATGCACTACAAATATTGCTTTATGTTTTTCAATGCTTCCATTTGCATCATGTTTTATCTTGTATATCCATTTGGAAGATACCACATCTTTGTTCTTTGGTCTGGGAACTATTTCCCATACATCATTATTTATAATGGACTGGTATTCTTCTGTCATGGCATCCACAAATTCTTTCTTATTAATGGATTCTTCAAAGCAAGTAGGTTCCTTTTCTATGAGATCACACATCAAGGCCGTATAACTGGAGAATGGCTTAGATTTCTTGTTTTGTCTCATGGTTCCTTCTGGGGAACCATACTTCTCTCAATATTGAATAAGTTCACTTTCTCAAGTTGGAATTCTCTTGTGAGAGATCGTCATATGGGGTGGTTCTTGAGATTCTATCATATCATTATCTTCTGGAATCTCATCATCAGGGGTAACCATAACCTCCTTCACAGGTTCTACAACTCTGGGAGCTATAGGTTCTTTTTTATATACTTCTTCAAACTGGCATTTCCTTGATCTTTTGAGTGTTGCATCTTCATCAAAGGTTACATCTCTATTGATCTCAATATGATGGTAACTTGGTATGTAAATTCAGAAGGCATTAGAGACTTCACAATATCCAACAAATATTCCCTTCATTCCTAAAGAATCCAACTTAGTTCTCCTTTCTTTTAGAAAATGTACAAACATTGGACAATCAAATATTTTGAGATGGATTACTTCTAGCTTCTTTCCAGTGAAAATTTCTTTGGTGGTTTTGATTCCAAGTGCACTATGGGATAATTGTTTTTGGACATAGATTGATGTTCTTGCTACTTCAGCCCATAAGTGCATTGGAAGATCTTGATCGTGATTCATAGTCTTCATTGCTTCCATAATTTTTCTATTATTTCTTTATGCTACACCATTTTGTTGAGGATTATAGGGAGTGGTGAGCTCCCTCTTAATCCAGGCATCGTTGCAAAAGCTTCCAAATTCATTTGAGGTGTATTCTCCTCCATTATCTGACCTAAGTATCTTGATTTTTCTTTCGGAAAGATTTTCTACCAAGGCTTTGAATTCCTTGAACTTTTTGAGTACCTCATATTTTGAGTTCAAGAAATAGACCCAAGTCTTGTGAGAATAATCATCTATAATTGACACATAGTATACATACCCACTTAGAAAGGTTGATGGAATTGGACCACATACATCTGAGTGGATGAGCTCCAAGATTCCTTCTACTTTATTGTCTCTCTTTGGGAAAGGATTCTTTATGTTCTTTCCTTGTGCACATCCCTTGCATATAACTTCATGATCAACCTTGAATTTAGGTAAACCTGTAACTACCTTTCGTACATATGGTAAGTCTTTGTAGTTGATGTGAGCTAGTCTTCTATGCCAAAGTTCACAAGGACTCTCAATGGAGTGAGTCAAGGTTGCATCTAAGTGACCTTTTAACTTATAAAAACCACCTTCTTTTGTTCCAATAACAATTACATCTTCTATGGTTTTTCCTTTAGGCCACATAAGAACTTTAACATCTATGAATGCAACCCTAAAACATTTCTTATCTAAATATGAGAATCGGAGTCCCAAAATCAAGTTTGTAGGTGGATTCTCCCATTCCTTTGATAGGGTACTGATAATCATCTCCAAGTGAAACTTTCTGGGGGGAGTCATTTTCTGTAAGGCTAGAGAGAATTTCTCTCTGACATGTCATGTGCTTAGATGCACCATTGTCTATGAGCCAAGTATCCTCTCCATGTGTCACAGATCCTGGGAGGGCAGAAAATAAAAAATAATATTCAATCTCTTATTTAGTGAACTTCGCGGGTGGCTCATCATCTTCAACCGCATGGGCATGATGCCTTTTGTTATTTATCTTCTTGTATTCTTCCCTTATAGTAGGAAAATTCTTAGCAATGTGTCCCATCTTATCACAATGATAACATTAATAAGAGGAGAAATATTTTTTCTTTTATTTGACCCTTATGATATTTCTAGAATCTCCTTGGAGGGTGAGATTATTTATCAAAGTGGGTGAATCTCTTTGGGGAATGAGATTCTTTATGAAGGTGAGTCTCCTTTTGGAAATGAGACATTTTACTTTCTCCTTTAGCATTAGTAGCTAGGTCTTCATATTCATCCCTTAATAGTACGGCTTCTCGATTGACCACTCTTGCTTCTTCTTGAACACATTCCTCCCATAGACTATCGAATTGGAGTTTCTCTTTTCTTGCATAGATAGTTTGGATGAAGGCATCCCAAGGTCTTGTGAGACCATTAAGAGTTGTCATTATGATTTAATATTCATCCAAGTTGTCTCTAATTGCTTCTAATTGTTCTTTGAAATGAGTAACCCTAGAGAAATAGTCTTGAACTGTTTCTCCTTTATGCATCTTTGTATTCTTGAGTTGGGTTCTCAAGTTCATCCTCTGGTTGATGTTCTTTCCTTCATACATTCTGGTTAGGGTATCAAACATTTATTTTGGAATATTCTTAGAAGACACTTGAGGGATCAAGTGATCTTTGATGGAGTATGCAATGATCCTTTTGGCCCTAACCATATCCTTCTTGTACTTCACTTTGGTTGCATCTTCTTCAGCTTCTGGTACATTTTATTTTATGAATTTTGCACGGTCATTCTCTTTAATAATGAGTCCAATTATGTACTTCCAGGCACGAAATTTTTCCACACCTTCTAACTTTTCAACAAGCTTGGTGCTTGCAGACATCTTGACCTGGAGCTAGGAAAATGACCAAAAAATGAAAGTGCTCAGAAAATGAATATGAACTTACTAGGAGATGTGTTGGGCTGAGGCGAGTAGGTTGGAGATGTTTGTTTTCAAAATTTTCAAGTTTTTCCCCATGAAACTTGATCTGCACAAATATGGACTGGTACTTCTGGTACTGGTTCTGGTTTTCTTGTTTTTTGGTACCAGTCAAAACTAGGGTTTGAATTTTAGGAGGCTCTGGCCACTGAAAATGTGCGCTCAATCTGTCAAATGATGTGCTAGGGTAGGGCGCACTTTTCTATTTGTTTTTTAGTCAAAAATTCATCTTCAATAAAAATCCGTAATTTCCTTATACAACAATAGTGACGTTTTTGGATACCCAGTGAAAGGTGTTATATTCAATCAAGCTCTGATACCATGTTAAATTTAGAGTTTTTATTAAGTTATTTTACATTTACTAGAACATAACAACATAATTAGGACCACTGAAAGAAATACAATCACAAGGTACATAGCAGTTTATCCTGGGAAACCCTTGTGGGGGAGAAAACCAAGAAAAAACTTCCTCAATGATATATTGCCAATACAATGCCAAGAATTAAGACCAAACCACCAAGAATAGACTATGATTGAGAATGTTGTCTCTCTCCTTCTTCTTTCAACTGCAACTACCTTCAAAAGATGTGCACTAGAAGTGTTAATGAGTGAGTGAACAAATGAGACATCCTTCTCACTTATAAATACTAGTTGAATAGGCGCTAGGGTTATGTCTCTTCGTCAAGTAGGGTCGATTTCTTCCAATAGTAGTTAAAACCACTTTATTAAACCCTAGGGGTAGACTTCTCAGATACCACCATATAAATATGGTTTGACCAATCCACAAAAGGGGATTTCGTCTTATACAAGACCCGACATGATCAATCCACAAAAGGGGATTTGATATCTAAGGTAATAACTCATATATAATTATAATAGTCTTCGAAGTTAAAATATTTAAACATATTTAAGTTATATTCTCAATGTATGGATAGGAAGGAGGATCTGCGTTGACCATCCTTTTGATGGATTCTTCATGTTCTTCATCTTCTTTCTTCAAAATTTGGATAGACCCTGGATTTTTCCCTTGGTACTTTGCAAGTTTCTCTTTGTATTCATTTTTCCTTGGGAGGAGCATATCTATGGAGTCTTCCTACATGAAAGGTAGCTCAGATGGATCATACTTAATAATCTATCAAGGCACATTATAGTCACATTCACTCGCATTATCAGGGCCATTAGGATCCATCACATGTCTAGCATCCTTCTATCAGCTATATAAGATATGAAAGGTGCCATCTCCCATGGAGATCTATGCATGTGTAAGGTCCATGCTAAGGAAAACCCCAAGGGAGAAAAACTAACTCCTTGATAATAGCATCCCACGGGCATCTGGAACATCGATCACTACTATGTCCATGAGGAGGCTAATATGTGGAAAATCAATCAAAAAGACCTCAACATCCTCACATAACCCATAAATTGTGACCCTTTTAGAATCAATACCACATATATTTCCATAGGGTCGGGTTGTCTTCAAACCAATTTGTTCCATCACTTTCAATGACATGACATTTGCAAAGGCCCCAGAATCAGGCATATAGTTGTTCAAGTGGAGGCCAATCATTCATAATGAAAGATAGAAGGGAGGTTTTTTGTCCTCTTGTCGATTGAGATACATAGTGTTCAAAATGATAGGAGGGTATTCCTTCTCGGGTGGTACCTATAATATCTTCAAGAATTGCCTTCTCACAGAAGGGATCTTGCACATCTATGTCATTGGGAACGTCATATTCATTTTCCAAACATGGTTGCAACATCTATATTCAATTGAATCTCATCTATGGGAGTTGGCTTTGGAAGCAACTCATATACTGGAGGTGGAGGTGTTGGTGGTGGGGATGAAGGTTTATTTATTCTAGTGTAGTTCAAATATTCCCTGCTCCTTAACTCCTTATTTTGATCGTTTGTTAACTGATTCAAGGCCCGAAGTCCCCCTCTCTTTCACCCAGTCTTCTAGCTTCATTGATTTGTTCTTGTGTGACTTGTTCCTATTGGAAAATATAGATCATATCAATGAAATTCATACTCTCAGAAGAATATTCATCTCGTCGGGGACACTCATCTTCTCTGTGAGGTTCTTGGCATGGAAGGCACGAAGATTTTGTGTCAACCATCCAAACTGGTTTCAAAGTATCAAGGTCCTTTGCCTCTTGTTGAGGCCTTGGTTTCCAACCAGTGGCATCTCTTTGTTGTCTAGCAAACTGAGGTATAGGATAAAATTGATTTCTTCCCATGATATTCAAATGGCCCATGATCTGGTTATGTACCTGGGAAAATTGAGTACTCATCTGATTTATCTTTTGAGTCAAGAGGGCAATTGGATCAGGAGAACTTCTACTGGAAACCTTAATTTTTGCTTCTTCCTTGACACGAGGGTTCCAAAAAGGATCCACCCTTGAATCAAGGAGATTCTCTTCAATGTCAACATTTTATTCTTTGGCTTGTGCCAGCGATGTGGGCTTCTTGTCCTTCAGAATAAAGAGAAATCTCCCTTCAAAAGAATTCATATAGAGGAGATAGACTAATGCAGCTGTAGGAAGAAAATTCATTGGAATCTAGTTGTACAACCTGCCAAATATAATATTGAATTCACTCATTGCCTCATTCTCCTTTTTCTTTATCTGATTGAATTGAGCTACAAGCATCCCAATATCTTTCTTCGTTGACCATTTTCTCTTAAATAACTTGGAAAAGTATTCATAGGACATGAGGTGATTTTCTGGTAGGCCTCTGAACCAATTGAGAGCTTCTTCAGTCAATGATGAAACCAATAGCTTCATGGTTATATCCTCATGCTCAATGTCTACATTATCCATGTCTCGACCTCTGATGTAAAGTGATCTTCATCAGTCACTACATTGTTTCCTGGGAACATTGGCAACCATTTGTTTGAGTCTTTTGGCATTGTGTTGGGGTATTCCAGGATGGTGGCCATGTAAATGGGTTTCTAGTGTTGAAATAATGTAATTGCAAAGATTATTCTATTTATTATTGATGTATTAGTATTCATTAGATCAATCCCCTTCTACGAATTGATCATGTCGGGTATTGTAAATGACCAAATCCCCTTTTGTGGATTGGTCAAACCCTAATTGTAATAGGAATAATGAGAAGTCAACCCCCATAATATATTAATGTGGTTATAACCACCCAGAATAAGAATCCTGCCCTGCCAGAGAAAATACACCTCAATTCACACCTGCCAGATTGTATAAATAAGAGAGGCTAGTGCCTCATTTGTTCACACACTCATTTGTTCATCAGAGCGCAAGTTTGAAGCTACAGTTGGAGACGAAGGAAGAGAGAGAGAGGCACATTCTTGAGAGAGGAATTTATGTATTGTTTGAGTTATCTCTTGGCATTATATTAGCTATCTATATTAAGGAAGTTTTTGTTGGGCTTTCTCCTCCATGAGGGTTTCCCAGGATAAATGATGTGTCTCATGTGATTGTCTATTTCTCACTGATCCTATCTATGCTATGGTTATCTAGTGAATTGAAAAGAAAACTAATAATATCTTAAACCTTAACATGGTATCAGAGCTAAGCTGAAGAGAGCATCTTTCACAAGAAGAAGAAAAATGGCGTTGTTGTCGTACATGAAATTTAGGGATTTTTACTGAAGAAGAATTTCAGCCCCAAAACCATCTAGAAAAGTGCACCCTAGCCCAAGGAACTCTTTGGCATCTTCAACGCAACTTTTCAGTGGCTAGATCTCCCAGAAAGTGAAACCTTAGTTTTCAAAAAGTACCAGAAGTACCAGAAGTACCAGAAAACCAGAAGCACCAGTCCAGAAATCCGTTGATCAAGTTTGAAGGGGTAAAAATTGTATTTTCTGAAATCTAACCACACCATGCTACTCGCCTCATCCAATCACACTTCCTGGTAAGTTCAGAATTAAATTTTGAGCATTCTCATTTTTTTGTCTTTTTCCTAGCTCTGGGTAAAAGATGTCTGCAAGCACTAAGATTGTTGACAATCTAGAAGGTGTGGAAAACTTCTGTGCCCGGAAGTATAGGATTGGACTCATTCTTGAAGAGAATGACCTAGCAAGATTTGTCAAAGAAGAAGTACCAGAACCCATTGATGTTGCAGATAAATAAAAACACCAAAAGGACATAATTAGGGCCAAACGAATCATTGTGGATTCCATCAAAGATCACTTGATTCCTCAAGTGTCTTCAAAGAAGAATCCAAAAGAAATGTTTGAGGCCCTAACCAGGTTATATGAAGGAAATAACATAAATTGGAAGACGAATCTAGGAACTCAACTCAAGAATACAAGGATGCAGAAAGGAGAATCGATCCAGGAATATTTCTCCAGAATATATCAATTCAAAGAATAGCTAGAAGAAAATAGAGATACTATAGACGAAGGCGAACTCATAATGATAGCCCTTAATGGTATCACAAGACCATGGGATGCATTCATCCAAACAGTTTGTGCCAGAATGGAGAAACTAAAATTTGACAGTCTTTGGGAAGAATGTATTCAAGAAGAATCAAGAGTAGATAACCGAGAAGCTTTACTATTAAGAGATGAAGATCAATCCCTAGCTACTCACACTAAAGGTGGAAGAAAGAATTCTTACTTCCAGAAAGAACCACATAAAGAATCTCAAACCCAAAACAAATTCATACACAAAGAATCTCAACCTAAGATATTCCAGAAGAAAGGACAAAGAAAAGAAAGAGACTTCTCATCTTACCAATAATACCATTGTGAAAAGATGGGACATATTGCGAGACATTGTCCAGCGAGATGAGAAGAATACAAGAGGAAAAACAAGAGGCATCATGCCCATGCAGTTGAAGATGAAGAGCCACCCACAAAGATGATAAAAGAATGAATTGAAGACTATGTCTTAATCTCGTCCCTCTCAGGATCGGTAACACCTGGAGAGTACACTTGGACCATTGATAGTTGTGCTTCCAAGCACATGACAAGTCAAAGAGATATTATCTCTTGCCTTTCAGAAAAGAATTTTTCTCAGAAAGTTACACTTGGAGATGATTATCAATATCCTATCAAGGGAGTAGGAGAATCAAACTATAAGCTTAATTCAGGGACTCCAATGAAGATGAAGGATGTACTCTATGTACCAAAACCTACTCTCCATATCATATTTAGAAAATAAAGGCTTCAGAGTTACCTTTATAGATGGACAAGTTCTTATGTGGTCTAAAGGAAAAATCATGAAAGAAGAAATCGTTATTGGAAAAGAAGAAGGTGGCTTGTATAAGCTTAAGGATCACTCAGAAGCAACCATGACCCATGCCATTGAGAATCCATGTGAACTTTGGCATAGAATATTATCCCACATCAACTACAAGGAATTACTATATGCATGCAAAGCAATCACGGGTCTACCAGAACTCAAGATTAACCATGAAGGTGTGTGAAATGTATGTGCACAAGGGAAGAACATCGAGAACCCTTTTCCAAAGAGAGACAGTAAAGCAGAAGGAGTCTTAGAACTCATTCACTCATATGTGTGTGGCCCAATGCCATCATCCTCCATGAGTGGGTATGTATACTATGTATCTTTTATTGATGATTATTCTCGTAAAACCTGGGTTTACCTTTTTAAATCAAAAAGTGAAGTGTTCATTAAATTCAAGGAATTCAAAGCCTTGATAGAGAATCTTTCTGAAAGAAAGATCAAGATACTCAAGTCAGATAATGAAGGAGAATACACCTCAAAATAATTTTTAATATCTTGTAAAGATGTTGGGATCAAGAGGGATCTCACCACTCCCTACAATCCTCAACAAAATGGTGTAGTAGAAAGAAAGAACATAACTATAATGGAAGCAGTGAAGACCATGATTCATGATCAAAATCTTCCTATGTGCTTATGGGCAGAAGCAGCAAAAACAATAGTATATGTACAAAACTGATTGTCCCATAGTGCACTTGGGTTCAATACCCATGAAGAGATGTTCTTCGGAAAGAAGCGAGAAGTAAGCCATCTCAAAATATTTCGCTGCCTAGTATTTGTACATATTCCAAAAGAGAAGAGAACCAGGTTGGACCCTTCAAGAAATAAGGAAATATTTGTTGGATATTGTGAGGTCTCCAAAGCCTTTAGAGTTTATATACCAGGTGACCATCATATTGAGATCAATAGGGATGTGACCTTCGATGAAGATGTAACACTCAAGAAATAAAGAAGATTCCAGCTTGAAGAAGTGTATGAAGAGGAACCTGTAGCTCTCAGAGTTGCAGAACCAGTGAGGGAAGTGTTGGACAACTGAGAGGGGGGGGTGAATCAGTTGTTACCGTGCTTAAACAATTATGGTTCTTTTAAACTCTTTGTAGAGATACTGAATGATGATCACAATAATGCAGAGAAATAAACAATGGCACTTTCAGCATCATTCACATATATGAGAAACACAGA
>JZKD02S1349302.1:0-11621 GCA_000966675.3 Picea glauca
TATAGATCATCCCTAGCATTTTCACATGCAAGGTGTTGGCGCGTGTAGAATGCCAAGCAATGGGGAAACAGATCGTGACTGTGGACAAAATAGAAATATGAGATGAGAAATGCTCATCTGTCGTCACCATTGAATAAGTCCATTCGGTATGTTTTGACTCAATACTTCTATTACTGCTATTTCAGGTCTTCATTTTCTATATTTATGCTGCTAAATTTGCCTTGATAGCCAAATTCACAGATTAAGTTGAGATTTCTTCGCCTCCCGAGGGTACATTGATTTCAGCTATCGGGTCAATCGCTTTTAGTTTCCCTTCATATAATCTTTGAAGTTGTCTCTGGGTATGTAGAATTTCGTGATCTCTGGATAACTGTGGACAAAGACTAGAGCTCTTTGGACCTATGTTATAGAGTGAAAGCTTAGTGCCTTATCTTTGGGTTCAATGCTACTCTTCCTTTATGGTGTCAGGCTATTCAAGAACCATTTTGGTCCTTCATGCATGGTCTTTATGTTATTGGAATCTCAAATTCGAAATTCAGGCAACCCATCATAACTAATGATTTCAGACCTGTTGGTGTAAGTTGGCAATTTAGCCTTTTTATGCACGTATTCTCTATAGGTTTCTTGTGCTAATTCTAATAGGGCAATTGGATGGTGGAATTTGACAGAGGCACCACCCCCTCGTTCCAAGGGTTTTCTTGTTCATCTAAGTAAGAGAATTTATCTCTTCCACTGGTATCCTATTTAGTTCCATCATGAAGGTCTTGCTACTATCGATAATGTTACTCAGGAGCTTCGTAGAGTCATGTTCCTCCATGAAGACCTTATTCAAGCCAACCGAAGTTCTCTACTCACACTCTTCCAAAATCACAAAGAGTGAGCAGGACCAGACTACTAAGATTGCTAACATCGTGAATATCCTAGTGTAACAGAAGTAGGAACTCGATTCCTTCAAAGAACAATGCCATAGATTATGAGACTTCACACTCATCCAACACATGGACTCATTAGACTCATTAACAATGGCTTCCAACAAAAGGGAAATAGAGAATTCCCACCAGATTACGCTAAAGGAGGATGAATCAGTCCACTAGTTGACAGATCCTGTGGAAATTGAAGAACAAAGTTCCCCACAATTTGATGAGGGGAAAAGAAGACGTGGGTAGTGCTCTTGTTTGTCATTAAACTTTGGGTAGTGCTCTTGTTTGTGATTAAACTTATGTATTTTAAAGTTATTTCTATCTTAGGAATATATGCTAACCAGGCAACATGTAGGCCCACCTGGAACTTTTATTTTGTAGTATGCTAGAAGCTTTTATTTCACTTGTTTTACTTTGGTAAATTTGTTTTTACATTTTCAATTCTTATTGTTTATATATATTTAGATTTGTTTATACATAATCCAAAATAATAGTGCTTTTGGTTTGCAGGTTAGGCAGAGTTGGAGTTGGAGTTGGGAACTTGGCCCTTAAGTCTCCAGATTGTGAACGAGGCACTCTGATACCATGTGTAGTAGTCAAATAAATTTAACATCGATTAATTACACAAACATAATAATAACTTCTACTTGATTTCAGAAAATTCAATAATTCTGTTTAATTTAGCACATACACATGTTAAATTTATCAACGAATATTAATTTTATAACAGAATAAAACAAATACGTAAATTTAAAATACCTTGTTCTGATGCTAACCCTCCACTTTCCACTTTCCTTGTTGACCTTCTTGCTGCTGCCTTGCCCAGCTTAAATCCACAGACCAACTTTGCAAAAAACCAAGTTTCAACCCTGCCAACTAGGACAACTACCTAGCTCCAGGATACCATATGGATATCCTGCCCCCCATGCCCAAAACTCCCAACAAACCGGTGCCCCTTGTACCAATCCTCCCGACTACAGAACTCAAACTCTCCTCCCTCCAAATCCAAGAGAAACCCCCCCCCACAATAAAATCCCCTGTAGAATGATAATCCCTTCCTTCGTAACCTCCCCTGCTCATATCCTCCTTCACCGCCCTTTCTCCTCATTTGTTTCCTTATCCCTGCATTCATTCCCTTATCCACATAGTTAATGCCCCTTATCCCATTATTCATGTTCCTTATCCATTTATTAATGCTCCTTATCCCCTCCATATACGTATTCTTAAATTTAACAATATAATTTATTAACTGCTTTAATTCTTTACTTAATTAACTAATGAGTCAATTAATAATTAATTAATCCTTGACAGTCATGAACAAGTAATTAATAATAATTAATCAGTTAATTTTATTTAAGAAATAATTATTGTTTAGCTAACTTTTAGAAAAGTTAGATTATTAAATTAATTATAATTAATAATCCTATACATCTATTTAAGCAGGGTCGTTACGATAAAAATTCTTGATAGGCTTACAATATAATCTACAGGAACACATGACTCTTTCTCAACATAAAAAACATCCCAACAATGTCTGCCTTCAATCACAACATGATTGGTTCTATTCCCCGTGCTCATCTCCTCTCTTTCTGTCCAAAATCCGCTAGTAAAAACTGGTCTCCATGCAAAAACATGATTGGCCAAAAAATCGACCACTTGGTTATATGAATTTCCTATCCGTGTTTGCTTACTTGACTTGAATTAAACTCTTCCCCAAGTTGATTTATAAATCTAGGATGTGACTCCTCACATCCATCCTCTTACATGAATTCAATGATTGTATTTAAGAACACTCAACACCAAATAAAAGGTTATACACAATGATAACATAATTTAGGAATGTGGGTTGGATTAATACCCATGAATAAATCCTCTTTGGACCCCTCTCTCTTGTGGAATAATATCCCACCTTCGTTATTCATCCCAATTGCATCGTAGCCAATGATTAATATTTTGACTAATTATTTCAATCCACATAATATACCATTTGGCCCCCGACCATATTAAACCAATACATGCTCTTCACCCCAACACATCGGTTGGACAACCTAAATCACATTTATACAATTACATTCTAATTCACGAGGATTAAAATTGGGGATGTTCCATTCCCCTCTCTCTTGTTTTTTCACTTCCCTAGTGCACAACACCCTACATGTTTACATTCATTTTACAATTTTGTCTCCCCATCCATTAATCAACATACAGGCTCTCCAACCATAACTCACATAGGAATTCCAGCTTTAAACAAAATTACATAGGCACTTTGGCACAAAATCATAGATACATTGGCACGCCGACCTGAAACATATACATACATAGGCACTTCATCCTCAAAACCATAGATACTTAGGCTTCTTGGCCCAAATTGTGTAAGATAATTTCAGAATTCATTATTTTGGCAGCAATTCCATCCAAAAGTTTCCCAATCTTCGTGGCTTTCACCACTTTTCTCTGGCTCTAGCCGCAACATTTTTCATACTTTTTTGATTTCCAATACAATTCCAAGAAACAAATGCTTGTTCCCCTCAACCTACACAACCCAAGGAAGTGTACCCCCTTCTTTACACCGCAGTCCCTCAGACTGTACCACCCAACACAAGGTTAGACAAGAAGTCTCTTAGTTGTGGCTCCATGAACTCCAACTATGATAATGGAATATCCAACTATCAAATAGTTGCAATTGTGCCTCTTGCGTAATAGTGTTACACAACTCTGCTGGAAAGAAAATATACAATCATGACATACAATCTCATGCAACTTCCCATAACAATAAAAACATAACATAATCAACTTAACCATATATAGTGATGACTAAATAGACACACCAAAGTATTCAGTCACATAAAAATAAATAGATGGAGAGACATTATTTAGGAACAACAAGCAATGAGGAGTAAGGGGAAACTTAAACCACACCAAACAATAATCAATCCATCTTTTGACATAATCAACTTGGTGATTACAATTACTTATTCATATGGTTTTTACACTATTTCACGAGCAACCACAATAAGAATTTAGCTCATTGTTCCTTTCTGGACACACCCTTATGATTCCCACCACCATGTCATATGCATTATTAAGTTCCCTTCCCCTTTCCATCCTCACCCTCCACACTTAGGCATCCCCTTCACTGATGCACAATCCCTCAGGAAATCCATCATTTTCCAAGGTGTTCTTACGCAAGGGGTCACCAACTCAC
This sequence comes from Picea glauca, assembly GCA_000966675.3. Taxonomy (NCBI): domain Eukaryota; kingdom Viridiplantae; phylum Streptophyta; class Pinopsida; order Pinales; family Pinaceae; genus Picea; species Picea glauca. Next base: position 4,126 of record JZKD02S1349302.1, read on the forward strand.
TACCAGAAGTTTACTAGAGATTTATAACTTGTGGAAATAAAAGGGTTCCAAATTCATAAGAATATCCTCCTTCCCGATATTCCTAGATTTAATAGCCATCATTTCATCTTTATCACATGCATACAGTCATCATGAGATATCATTGTAGCAATTTTACATATTAATTTCCAAATTGGTTTTGTACATGGGAACTAAGTTTCCCAAGCATGAATTTTCTTCTCAAGAAATTTGAAACTTGCAATGACATGCATCGATCTTCCTTATGGTATTACACCATTTCCATATCCAATACCATTCGTCTTGCATTTTTTTTTGAATTTAATTTAGTAAAACACATTGTTAACATATTATAACAATTTACAATCATTGATTTCTCAAATATGTTCTATACATGTAAATAAAGTTTCCATGCATGAGTTTTTGCTCATTATGTTTGGATCTTGCAGCTTTAGATATTGGTCTTCTTTATGGGCTTACATCGTTTCTATATCTAAGACCAATCTTCTTGGAATTTCTCATCTTTTTTGCAGCCAAATAAGATTGTTAACACTTAGACATATTTTCATCATTTTATGAAATGATCTCAAAATTATAATTTTCCATCAATTCAATCATTTTCAACCATGATTCACTTTAAAAATGGAATTCAACCATTAATCAAAACTAGCATCCACTACAACACATGCATTCAACTCATGAAGTGATTTTCAAAATTATATGACTCTAAAAATTTCATCATTCCTCACATATGCATTACTAACACCCAAACTTTTGATCATGTTGTAACATCCCACTCGTGCACGCACTGAGTGGACTTATTATTTGAGGACACTTGTGTGAAAGTGATCTGGTTCATTATATGATTGGATGTTTTGATTATGATTATGAGATGTTTTGGATCTGATGACATGTTATTTTTGTTGTATTTACATCGACATGTTCTATTGACTGGGTTCTCCTGAGTGTGTAGGACTTTGGAAATTAGAGGATGTCGATGGCATCAATGGATATCCTTGGACTCTAGATTGATTCAGGGAGTGGATTGCTATGGTTTGAATGTTTTTGATATTACAGATGTGACATATGACTAGATATTATGATGTTGATTTTTATAGCTGACATGTTTTGTTGATGGATGTAGGCTGACGTTAGCTTTCCAACCATAATCACATTTGGAGTAAAGGGGTCACGCACAACAACAAGAGACCTTGAGGGAGAGGTGTGGAAGAAACCTTTCCACAACCTACTAGCACTCCCATCGTGGCTTGAACTATAGGTTGACAACTACCTATATCGAGAGATCCACGATGTCGTGAGGGAAAACTGTGGCAAGTCGCTCACGATAATTCTAAGGGGTGCACAATAAGGCAGGGTCTGTATTCCTTAGGGGCCCTTAGTCTCCCACAATATCACTTGACATAGTATTGAATCTAGGGGTTTGATGTCTACAAAATTCAGTAAAGAGGCGAGTGACACCCTGAGAGCACGTAGTGCGTCTTGAAGGGCATGATGCACAAGTAAAACAGAAACAGGCGAGTGGCACCCTTGGAGCACGTAGTGTGTCTTGAAGGGCAAATCATTATTTTAACTCTGGTAAAATTAATAAACTTAATGCCTAGAAAAGTATGCCTCCTTAGGACCTAGTCAGTCTTAAAATGAATGAAGGTATGAGTAAAGTTTAATAACAATTTTTTCCCTTGAAATTGTTGCCAAGCCTAGTGAAATTAAATCTAGTTCTAAGTAGAAAATGTGATAATAAAAAAAAACACTAAATGGACATGTAACAAGAAGGGGGTAAATAAAATTCAAACTTCAATAATTCACGTAAAATTTTAATGAAGGATTAAATTATTAAAAGGGTAAATTGTTTCTTATGTCTAAACCTGATAATTCTTAACTTACATAGAAAAGTGGAAACTTAAAGAAAAAGGGTAATGTCTAACATGGTAAGGAATCTAGTCTTTGGAACCTTCTAATTGTGAACTCAACTAGGTTTTAAGTAAGGTGTAAGTCATTTAAGAAATGTAAGGGAATAAAGGGAAACTAAGGAGTGTTTTTTAGGAACGCTTTTAGGTGGGAGAGGGAAATAGGCTAATTTAATTAATTAATAAATTGATTTTCTAGTGCAACTAAGGGATTAGGTGACATGTGTAAGGGGGAGGTTTATCCTAATTAAAATTAATAAAAATAATCTAGTGAGGGTTTGGGAAACTAATCACTATGAAAAATCTATAAAAAGGATGGTGGAGGAGGAGTATGGATCACATCTCGTTTGCGTAAGGTTAAGTTGTCGAAATTTTATTTTGACTGAATTTCTCTTGTGGGAGTTGGGATACCCAACTCGAGTAACGAGTGGTAGCTCAACCTTGAGAGGCAAGCTGGGAGCTATCATTCTATGGTATTGTGTGTGTGGCCCCTTTGTGGCTCGGGGGGGGGTGGCTTAGGGGGGGAGAAGAGTACCCATAGCATTGGCTGGGAGGTACCGATGAGGTCTCAACAGTTGGAAAGTAGGAGATGGACGGAGCACAAGCATGAGACAATGACTTCGGTTTCTTCGCCTTCAGATACGGTACGCTGGTGTCAATTTTATTGGTAAATTATTTTAAAAATTTTGTGTACATTGATAAATTAGTTAAATTTTATGTGCATGATCTTATGTCCTACTCTTGTTCTTAAATGGTTGGGTTTATTTTTACGAAGTCATGCAGGTATTGATGAAGTTTCCTTCTTGTTGATTTAGTTTTATTTTTATTTATCTTCCAATCGTGAATTTGAGTGCTGCAAGATACAAACTACTAGCCTTTAGTAACCTCTGATCATCCATCCTTCCACTGTGTACTCTGATAGCGATCCCCGCAATGTACCAAGGCAGTCCAAGGCGTTGGCATGTAACTCATGCTAAAACAACTATGTAATCTCATTTTATAATAAGTTGAAAATAAATATGCAATCTTTCCTCAGGTGTTGAGTTTTTAAATGTAATCCCCTCAACAATGAAATCCGATCCTTCTACGATCAATCTGTCACATTAAACGTACCAATCTTACTTTCGATATTATCCTTAAAATATTTATGAACCAAATTCATTCTTCCATAGTTGAAAAAAAAATGAACATTACTAAAAGCATTTTCAATACCTACTATTTAATAAGAGTATTGGTTGTGTTATCCCAAGTTAACACAATTTCTTCTGTTGCACAAGATGAGATTCCATGGAGTGTGATGAGATTCTTTGTTGAGCAAATATGGATGGTCTTTTTGTAAACTCCAGACTTAATTTCGATTATTGTTCGCTCGGTGTGGTTATCAGGGACATCATCAACAACAGTTTGGACATTAGGGACATTTCATCAATAATTAATAGATTTCATTTTTAGGATTCTGAGAATAATTACAATTTAAATAATAATAATAAATTGTGATCTCACTCACAATTGAATTGTCATAATTTGGATTTACAGTGATACTTACTCGAAAAGTGATAATTTGCATTTACTGTGATAAATTGCATTTACAGTGATAATTTGCATTTACAGTGAATTTTCATTGTCTTGTATATATTTTAATAAGTTTATATATATGGATTGAGTGTTATTCAATGTATATAAAATTTATGAAATTACTCGAGCAACGTTTTATGTATATAGTTTATATAAACTTAATACGATCCTTACACAGTGAAAAGAAAAGAAGCCAATAAAATATGTTATCGATTTTAAATTATATATTTTCATTGCTATGGATACATGTATAGATTTGAATGCTTCCAAAGCCATCAACGAATGACCATGGATGGAAAATAATAACAAAAATATAATAAAGACAAAAGTAATTCCAAGTCTTCCAAATGCCAAAACCTGGCAACGATTTCTCCTCGTCTATGTATCGTTTTCTTAATGTGGGTATGTGTATCATTTTCTTACCTGGCAACAATTTCTCCTCGTCTGTGTATTGTCTTATTATCTAGAAACAATTTCTCCTCACTTGTGTATCATTTTCTTACTTGGGTCTGTGTATCTTTTTCTTACTTGGGTTTGTTGGGGTTATCTTGCATGTGTCAGCATTTTCGACATTTTCTTACTTGGGTTCTCCTGAGTAGGATTAGTAGGTGTGATATTGCATGTGTCGGGTGGGATGTAGACACCTCCTTATTCCTCAGAACAATCGCTAACCTTGAGACCTTAAATGATCAAAATCAATGGGAACCTGGGCTTGTACATTGCTTATGTGTCATGGAGGTCCTAACCTTGCAAGGTAGGATGAGCGAGTATTCGTTTTTATTTTTGTGTATTTGATTTTTGTATGTTGCATCGAGCTAGATGATGTGATAGTAAGATGGGTCATTATGTTGTCTGTTTCCTAAATTGCGTGTGTTGATTTCGTCATCGAGTTGTGTTGATTGACTGTTTTCATTGTTACTTTCCTGCTAAAAAAAAAAAAAAATTGCACTTGTTTTGCGTCACATGTTGTCATAACGATAGGGATTGTTACAAATGGTATCAGAGCGAGGTTCGACATGTGACTTGGGATCACTACGACTTCCATTGATTATATAATTTTTTATAAAATGTCACTAATTAAATTGATTTGTATTTGTGCAGNAATGCATTGCTATTAAAAAAAAAAGAGGGAAAAGATAATGATGCTGTGATCTCCCTCCACTTGACTGTGTGAATTTAATGTAGACTGATGAAGCTGGTTTTTGTATTCTAAATTAATGTTGTTAAACTTTTAAATTAACTCCCTGGACTGTACAGCGATTGCTGATAAGGACTGTGGTAATAATCGTCATTGAAACTCTAATTCTGTTGTCATAAATTGGTGTTATAAATCTGTATATTACACGACTATAATAATTCTGGTGTTATAAAATGGTGTTATAATTCGTTGGATCTTGTTCTGGCGTGTGTGAGTCGTTGTAACCCTTGCGTGTTGATTTGCCCTCTGCCTTTTAATGCAACTCATTTCGCTCCCTGGAGATCTACTCGGGCCTTGAACTCTGCTTTACTGTCATGTTCTTCCTGCGTTGAAGTTTTCACCTCTCCGCCTTGGACCCCGTTTTCCTTGACTGAAACTAGAGAGAGACATGCTGCCCCGTTCTGCGCTAAATCCTGAGCGTGTTGACTCCGATTTCTCCTGTCAGACTCTCATTATCTTCTTATTTAGTTTCTCCTGCATCAATTCTAAATGGGAACGGTTGCAACGTCCTTGAATTCGTGGGGTAGCCATCTCACAGCTGTACTCCTGGGAATCTCGTTTTTGGTTGCTGTTCTATTCGCTGATTTATCCTTCTACATCTCATCTCGGAGAGCAAACCTTTTTTTTTTATCTGCACATTCCTTAATAGATAGATCTCAGCTCCGCTCAGTGAAATTATCTGATCTCAGGTCTCCTGCGGATATAAAACTTCCATTAAAAATGTCTAAATATGATTGAAGTCGTGGCTGTGGTTATAAAATTGATTTTTAACATTATTGGAAGTCGTAATGCTTAACCCCTGAAGTGCGCATAGCCTACATTTAAGATGCATAACCTCTGCCTATTATTTACGTACASCATTAATCAACCCAATTTGGAACCTGTAAATGCCGTATCTTACTTGTCTCCACTGGGACTGCAAATTATCTTATTTGGCTACACTTCGCATGAGATATCTTTTTAACACTAATTCTGTCCTCCTTAACGCGTCATTAATCCCGGCGGTGACTTCTGTTTTCCTGCTNTATAATAATTCTGGTGTTATAAAATGGTGTTATAATTCGTTGGATCTTGTTCTGGCGTGTGTGAGTCGTTGTAACCCTTGCGTGTTGATTTGCCCTCTGCCTTTTAATGCAACTCTTTTCTCTCCCTGGATATCTACTTGGGCCTTGAACTCTGCTTTACTGTCATGTTCTTCCTGCGTTGAAGTTTTCACCTTTCCGCCTTGGACCCCGTTTTCCTTGACTGAAACTAGAGAGAGACATGCTGCCCCCTTCTGCGCTAAATCCTGAGCGTGTTGAATCCGATTTCTCCTGTCAGACTCCGCTTATCTTCGTAATTAGTTTCTCCTGCATCAATTCTAAATGGGAACGGTTGCAACGTCCTTGAATTCGTGGGGTAGCCATCTCACGGCTGTACTCCTGGGAATCTCGTTTTTAGTTGCTATTCTATTCGCTGATTTATCCTTCTACATCTCATCTCGGAGAGCAAACCCTTTTTTTTTATTTATCTGCACATTCCTTATTAGATAGATCTCAGCTCCGCTCAGTGAAATTGTCTGATCTCAGGTCTCCTGCGGATATAAAACTTGCTTTAAAAATGTCCAAATATGATTGAAGTCGTGGTTGTGGTTACAAAATTGATTTTTAAATATTATTGAAAGTCGTAATGCTTAACCCCTGAAGTGCGCGTAGCCTACATTTAAGATGCACAACCTCTGCCTATTGTTTACGTACACCATTAATCAACCCAATTTGGAACCTGTAAATGCCGTATCTTACTTGTCTCCACTGGGATTGCAATTATCTTATTTGGCTACACTTCGCATGAGTTATCTTTTTAACACTAATTCTGTCCTCCTTAACGCGTCATTAATCCCGGCGGCGACTTCTGTATTCCTGCTTTTCCATTGTCATTCCTATCATAAGTGTTTCTGCCAGCTTCTATTTCTGTCCTCAAGCGTGTCATGTATTCTGGGTAAATGCCATTGAGGGCGAGGTTTAGGGTAACCCAAGTGGCTGTTACCTGGACTTATTGCGCCTTTACTTACGYTGTCTCGTTGGTCAAACGGTTTCTTAAATTTAATCAGTCCAGAAATTACGGTGATACACATTCCMGAGTTACTGTCGGCCACTTGATTGTAAAATTTCYGAATTTACTGCCGGTTACTGTGTGACGTGTAAACGTAATTGGTTAATTTCCAAGGTCGTCGTTACCTATCCTTGAAGCTGGTCCTTACGCAGACCCCTTTTTAATCGTTACCTAAATTGGAGAAAATAGGAACTTTAATTGCTGGCAGATCAGTTCTTGTTTTTTTTAGCATTATTAAAATGTTATAGCTTTAGAATGCCATCCTTATAGGACGTATATCGATTCTCTCAATTCTAGTGTTCTTATAGTTATGGTGATTTAAGGGATATCTGGAGTTAGTGTCCTTTTTTTAATAGTGAATTAAATGTCTTTATTAGTATTTAAAATTTCAGTATTTTAGGAATGTCTTTTAAATTTAAAATTTCAGTGTTTTAAATTTCAGTATTACAATTTCAGTATTTTAAATTTCTTTATTAATATTTAAATTTCGGTATTTTAATGTTTAAAATTTCAGTATTTTGACAATTAAAAGTGCAACATTTTAAATTTCGGTATTAGATTTCGGTATTACAATTTCAGTATTTTAATTTCCTTATTAATATCTGAAATTTCAGTATCTTAAATTTTGGTATTTAAAGATTGTCTTTACAATTAAAAACTGTAGTAATTTAAGGATTGTCAGTAAAGATGAGAATATGATAGATTTA
>JZKD02S1349313.1:0-11620 GCA_000966675.3 Picea glauca
CTCAGTGATGTTGAGGATGAAATGGGATCGGTGAAAGATCTCAAGCCCTGCAAGGAGGGAAGAGAATAAATTCCCAATTGCCAGGTGAAAAAAGAGTTGAGATCGTTGTGGGATCTCACAGACTGTCATGAGGACAGCCAGGGAATTTCACATTGCCAGGTGGGCAATGGATCAAGATTGTTGAGGTATCTCATAGACTACTAGGAGGGCAACCGAGAGTTTCCAATTTTCCAGGTGGGCAAGGGAATAGAGACGAGACTAGCTGAAAGTCTCATGGACTCGGAGGTGAGTTCAAGACAATAAGGGTTGCTAATGAAGAAGGGGTTAGTCGATCTCATAGCCTGCCAGGGAAGCAGTAGGGAAATCCCAAATTGCTAGGTGGGAAGGGATAAGAAGATGAGACTATATGAGGGTCTCATAAACTCAGAGTTGGGTTTGGATCAACAGATGCAGCTAACATAATAGGAGGATCTGAGGAATATTCTAATGATTGGGGTAATCAGGATATTCCTACCACTTGCCCAAGGGGAGGCAGAAATCTACGTTGCGGATGTTGAGGCAGCAACAATAGAAGCAAGACAGCCAGCTGAGACTGTTAGGAAGGAAGCATTGGAGCAGACTTTGGAAGCTACCCAAGCAGAAGCAGAGGATGATGAGCATTTTGAGGAGTGGCTCCATACTTTCAGCTAGGTAGCTGAAAGGACTGCAACATGGGAGTTTGCAGAAGAAGAAGAAGAAGAAGCAGACAACATTAGTTTGGCTGATCTGTATGAGCAAATTGAAGCCCTAGAAGAGAGGGTGAAAGTGCAGAGTTTGCACATCCAACAAGCGAAGTTGGAAGCATATGATGAAGCAGGCATGGGAGATCATTGCAATCTACCAAACTATAGAAAAATTTTGCAGCCAAGGAGACTACATGATAAGAGCTAGCCACTGGAGCAGCTGGACGAAGAGATCGATAAGATCAAAGAGCTGATGATCAGGTCAGCAGAAGTTGCTAGCAAGGAGAAGCTAAGTAGAGAAGAAGAAGAAGAAGCAACAACAACAACAAGGAAGTGGAGTGAGGAGACTCCAGACAGTTCTTTGGGATCCAAGAGGATTTCCACAACTGATTGTGGAAGCTCATGAGAAGGAGCGCATGAATTTTGAAGCTGAGGAGTATGATGCAGGAGCATATCTCCACATCAACCAGCCAACCACGTGAGCGTATTCAAATCGCGTGTTGAAGAGAGGCGTAGCCATCATTTTCAAATTTAAACTTGAATGTAATTTAATGTTTTAGGCTATTGAGCCGAGAGGCCGTAATTTCCACAGGCATAGATAGGTAGGTAGGCCTTTAATTTTTATAAGGATGAGATCTAGATCCGATCTGCGGACTAGACAACCCATTCAATGTAATTGAATAGAGTAGGTGAGATTGGAGGGAAGCGCTCTAAGAGCCCCCGCATGTAAAAGATCTTTGGATATCATTTTGGTAAGTAGAGAGGAGAAGAAAGGATAGAGAGTGTAAGAGAGAAAGAGAAGGAGCTGAGACCTTGTTACAGGCTGTGCTCAGGAACACCTTGTAAAAATAGGCATTTTCCATTTAATACAAAGATAACAATTTTTCCTACATATTTTATGTGTTTAATGAATGTCTGTGTGTTCTTTATATGTTGTAGATGTATGCTATGTTTGGGCATTTGTAGAGAGTTGTTCAATTTTCAGGCTTGAGAGTTTCTTTGTGGTTTCATGCCAGGTGGGCATGACAAAGTGATGCGGACTTTGAATACCATTGCATAGAAGAACTTCTGAACTCTACGGAGTCAGACAAAGACGTGCCAGGTGGGCACAGGAGCTGAAATCATCGACTCGGGAAAGACCTTGGAGGTTGTTGAACACATGAGGAGGCAAGGCTCTGTAGACGAGACACAGTTGCAGACAGAAGCTCTGTTGAGTTCTGTAAATCTTTGCCAAGTGGGAATTGAGCCAGTGCAAGGAGTGCACATAGAAAGAACTCTGTTGTGAGTTCAAAAGAAGATAGAAGCTTTGAGGAGTTTTGTATAACTCTGCCAGGAGGCCATTGAGTTAGTGTCCAGATAGGCACAGGGAGAGAACTCTCTGAGTTCTATAATTAGAAGGAGAATCCACTGAAGGATCTTTGCAAGGTTGATGAACACCCTGAAGGACTCAACAATAGGTTGCTTGAGTAGAAGGATAGCCAGGAGGGCATCAATTTCTCCATTTGAGGGAGAAGGGAAAAGGACTGAGTTCCTTAAGTTTTGAGTGACAGGAAAGCTCTAAAAGGATAGAAATTTTGTGTGCAAGACTCTACAGAAGAGAAGAAGTCAGGAACCTTTTGAAGGTTTCAAGGAAGGAATAGTTCAGGTGGGACAACATTATTATACGCGCAAGCGAGGATTCCAATCGTGGAGCTAGTGAATGAAAGAAGACAAAGTTCGAATCCTTTGAACCTTTGAAAACTCTTCCAAGTTTAGGAAGAAAAGCACAAAATCTCTGGAGGAGCACAACTGCAATCGGATTAAGCCGAAGAGATCTCGACTGTTGAAGATTTCATGTCCAGGAAGCAGTGGAGGAACGCAAGAGCTGAAGAGATTCGGAGCCATCAGATCTTGGGCAAATAGCTGACAGTCATTAGATCTGACAGGAGATACACGGGGGTTAAACCTTCATGAACAATAGAGAAAAAGTCCCGAAGGAGTATCGTATCGGGAATTCGGCGTTCGGGAGCTTGGGAGTCCGGAGGACGAGAGTCCGGGCCCTCGACATTAGAAATCACGAGACTACGAAAGGATTGGAGCCATCCATCTGAAGGAGGACAGGTGTCATGACATCGCCCATATCGGGGATTCGAACATTGAGAGTCATAGAGGGAAGTCTTTGGTATTCGCGTGTAGAAAAGTCGCGAGAGGATCAGGATAGTCCATCTGAGAAAGACAGGTGGCAACATTCAAAGGACCAGCAAAAATGTCCAAGGGATCCGGGATTTGAATCTCATGAACTCGAAGGTTCGTAAGGTGAGATCCCAAAGGTTGGGTGCTCCAAGTCACAAAGTTGAGAAATCGCGAGGAGTAAGGTCAGCCGTAGGATCTAGGTTGGGAGGACCGTTGGATCGGGAACCCCATCGTGTATCTCACATTCGGGGGTTTTGGGGTTGAGAGGACCTCATCTCAACTACATAAGTCACAAAGTACCGAGAGCTGAGGAACGAGGGAAAACGTGGTAGAACCACGAGGTGGGGCCCATGGGATTGACAGGTGGACATGCATGGCCTGGAGAAGGGAGTCAACACTCCATTGAATTCTCGCATATCGGGGATTCACAGGATAAGGGCGTGAAGGCTTGACGCTTCAACCTGTGAGGTTGCGAATAGAAAAAAGAATCAAGGGAGGAGTCAACCCAACGTTAAATTATCGCATCTCGAGAGATCGCAACAGGAGAGCACAGGAGTTCGACGTTTCAACTCATGAAGAGGCAAGTAGCGAGAGGTGCTAGTGTTAAGCCTAGCCGGTGGTCATGCGCGGAGGGCGCTGACAAGAGAGGGAGCTACACCCGTATCAACATTTTGGGTATCGTGAATTTGGAAAGGAGGAGTTAGGAGATTTGACTCACGAACTCATGAGATTTCGAGTTGCGAGAAGTGCCTTTGGAATTGGGCCTTGGTTATAACGTTGTGATCGCTTGGGGAAAAGAGGAGCTCACGCCTAGTTCTATTCACACAGGGGAGCTTCTGAAAGGACCTGTGGATCGATTTGGAAGGAGATTCCAGCAGGGAATAGAAAGAGTCAATCTGGCTCAAAGGAGATTAGAATGACCCTGTGTGTAGTGGACATCGACCGAAGGGCCGATAGAGCATCTGCATCAACATACCATTCAACAAAGGTAAACAGTAAGCATCATAACACCATGAAAGTTGAGTCAAAGTTTCATATATTGACTCTAATGCTCATGTACATGGGTTCTTCTCTACAGCTCTCCATTTTGATAATATTACAAAGATACAATAATACAAGAGTAAGGGTGTCTATATCTGTTTTCCCTCCTACACTTCTAAACTGTCTAATCTAACATTTATATCCACCTACTTTACATTAATAGACTTAAACACATATTACATCTAATAGATGAGAGTAATCTCTCCAGATCTGTTTCTATCTCCAAGACATAAATGCAAGTACATTTCTTCTAACTATTACATTAATGTTTTTGGTTTCAAAATTCAAAACCGTTTTCATAAAAAGATGCCCCTTTTCTTCATCCTCACATCTAGCTATTTCTTTGTCTAGGCGCATGCCTTGGCTTTTTTTCGATGCTCTTGCATCATACTTCCTCGCTTGAAAATTTTCATGAACTCATTTTCATGAGCTCTTGCATGGTCTATCCATGCTTTTGAATTGCTGCTTCATCCTCCCAACTGGCATCTTCAACTCAATATCCGTTCCATTTGAACAAGTATTGAAAATACTCTTTTCTCCCGGTCCTTTTGCTAACCCTCTTGTCAATTATACTTTCCATATGCAGCTTTTCAACTATAGGCATTTGTTTGGTCCATTGAATTTCTTCCTTCTCATCTTCTTCTCCTTCTTCTTCATCTCTGTAAGGGTACAAATCTGCAACATTGAATATCGGTGAGATTCCAACCCCATCAAGTAATTCAATCTCATATGCATTTTCCCCAAATTTCTTTATGACCTTGCACGCTCCAAAATTTTTCATCTTCAATTTATTATACGTTCCCCTTAGGAACCTTTCCTTCCTCATATGTGCAAGAATCAGATCACCAACTTCAAATTGAAGTTCTTGCCTGTGTTGATTTGCTCTCTGCTTGTATTTTTTACTTGAACTCTGCAATTGCTCCTTAATTCAGCTGTGAAGCTCCTTCATTCCTTCTACAAATTCCTCTGCACTGGCACTCCTGAACTCATCTTGTTCCAAATATTTCAATTCAGAAAATCCCCTTGGCTACATTATATATACAATCTGGAATGGACTCTTCCCTGTGCTTCTATTGAGTGAATCATTGTAAGTGAATTCCGCCTGTGGCAGAATGTGATCCCACTGACTATGGTGTTTAGTGACTAAGCTCCTCAAAAAATCTCCCAAGATCCTATTTATGACCTCTGTCTATCCATCCGTCTGAGGATGATACGCTGAGCTGAAAGAAAAACTTGTTTCCAACTTCTTCCATAAGGTCCTCCAGAAATGTCCCACGAACTTGGTATCTCGATTAGAAATGATACTCTTTGGCAAGCCGTGAAGTTTGACGACTTCCTTGAAAACAATGTTGGCAATATGAGTTGCGTCGCTGGTTTTCTAGCATGGTATGAAATGTGCCATCTTGGAAAATTTTTCCACTACCACAAAGATCGAATCACATCCTCTCTGTGTTATTTGCAATCCCAATAGGAAATCCATGCTCAATGCATCCTACATCCTTTCAGGTATGTGCAATGGTTGATATAACCCTGTGTTCTACCTTTTTCCCTTCGTGTGATGATAAATTTTGCAGCTGTCTACAATTTTTTTGACATCTTTCCTCATCCCTGGCCAAAAATATGAGCCATTCAACTTTGAGAACGTCTTGTCATGACCGAAATGTTTGTCTAATCCTCCACTGTGTTTTTCCTTTATCAAATTCTCCCTCATGGAGAATTTTGGAATACATAGTTGATTCCCCCTGAAAAATAATCCATCCTGGATCATGTATTCAGTCAATTGGATTCTATCTCTGAAAACTAGATTCTTATATGCCTCATATGATTCCTTGAAGTCTCAATCATCTCTGTGCATTTCTTTGAGGTTATCAGAACCCAAAATCTTGAATTTGAATTACTGCATAAGAAAACATTTCTTGCTCAAAGCTTCAACAACTTTGTTAGCAGTTCCAGAAATATGCTTAATCACAAAAGTAATATTCTGCATGTATTCGACCCATGTAGCATGATTTTGGTTCAACTTCTCTGGTCGAGTCACGAATTGTAAAGCATTATTATCACTGTACAAAACAAACTCCTTGGTAAACAAATAGCGTCTCCATTTCTTTAGTGCCTGTATGACTACGTATAATTCCTTATCATATGTGGAGTACTTGATATTCACTTCAATAAGTTTTTCATTGAAGTATGCGATTGACCTGTCGTCTTGTCTCAAGACCGCTCCAATTGCAAATCAACTCGTGTCACACTTGACCTGGAATGTCTTGCTAAAATCCAGAAAAAACAAAATTGGTTGTTCCATGATCTTCTTCTTCAGCAAATTGAATCTCTTCTATGCTTCTTTTGTCCTACGAAAAGAATTGTGTCTTTTCTTCACTGTATCCATCATTGGTGCGCTAATTCCACTGAAGTTTCGGATGAATCTCTTGTAGAAAATTTCCAAACCATGGAAGCTTCATACTTCAAATACACTCTTCGGTGATGGCCAATCCTTAATCACCTTTATCTTTTCTAGATCCATCTTCAACTCATTTGCAGAGATAACAAAACCCAAATAAATGAGTTATGTCCTCATAAATGATGATTTCTTCATATTAATCATCAATTTATCCTACTGTAATCTTCTCATCACTGCAGCTAAATGCTTTAAGTGATATGCTTCTGTCTTGTTGAAAATTAATATATCATCAAGATATACAATGATGAATTTCCCAATGAAATCCTTTAGGACTTCATTCATCAACCTCATGAAAGTAATGGGTGCATTCATTAAGACAAATGGCATGACAAGCCATTCATATATCCCCTCATTCATCTTGAATGATGTCTTCCATTCATCACCTTCTCTCATTCTAATTTGATGATATCCACTTTTCAAATCAACCTTTGAAAAAAAATTTGCTCCACTCAAGAAATCCATCAAGTCGTCCATCCTTGGCAATGGAAACATGTATCTGATGGTAATCTTATTGATTTCCCTTGAGTCTGTACACATTCTCCAACCTCCATATTTCTTTGGATTGAGCACTATCGGAATAGCGCATGGACTCAAGCTCTCTCGAATCAATCCTTTGTCCATTAAGTCCTAGACCTGTCTCTTAACTTCTTCATTTTCCTGCGGCATCAACCTGTATGCTACTTTGTTTGGTAAATTGGCTCCAGGTATAAGATCAATATGATGGATTATACTCCTGATAGGTGGAAACGAAGAAGGTAGTTCGTCCACTACTATATCAACAAACTCTTCCAACAACTCCTAGATTTCTTCAGGTAAATCATCTATCCTTGTACTGGTCAAAACAATTATGGGCTTCCTAACCAAAATAAATTATGTGTCTTCCTTCTTCTTAACCTCATTAAGAAGTTCCTTCCCACTCATGAGAAGTACAGTGTTTCTCATTTATGTTTTCACCTATTGGTTTTTAATCGGCAACAACATGTGAGTCCTCCAATTTTTCTCCATGGTGTACGTGCTCTTTCTCCCATCATGAACTATGTTTCTGTCATATTTCCATGGTTTACCCAACAGTAGATGACAAACTTCCATGGGAATGACATCACATAATATTTCATGTTTATATCCTCCTATATTAAATTCAACTAAACATTGTTTAGTGACATTTACCTGATGTCCTTTTTGTAGCCACAAAACTCTGTATGGGCTCAGATGTACAATAGTCTCCAGCTTCAGCTTTTCTACCATGTCTGTAGATATGAGATTGTCTATGCTACTGTTGTCCACTATGACTTTGCATACTCTATCTTTAGTTTTGAAAGCAGTCTGAAATAGAGTGTTTCTTTGGGCTAGCTTCTCTGCCTCCTTCTCTGGCTTCAAGAGAACTTTCCTCATCATCAAGGATCTTCTGCCCTCAATTTCTTCTACCTCAACAATCCATCCTTGAGCTTCGACAATGTGAGTTTCACCACCATCTTTCTTCTTATCTGGACACTCATAGGATTTATGTTTGATTTTCCCATAGACAAAGCATTTTACTTCACTGCCTCTGCCTCTTCCTCTTCTTCTAGCTCGAGGAAAAGTATTTATATCAACATATTGCCCTCTCTGTGAGCTTCCTCCTCTCTCATGTTGAGTTTGAGGTTTCTTTCCCTCTTCCTTAGGTTTCTGAGTTATCTCTTGGGAAATTGTTTTGCCTCTAGCTTGACTTCTACCTCAGCCTCTTTGACCTTTCTTTCAGCTCAGCTTCTCTTCAGCTTTCAGAGCTATTTGATAAGCATATTCCACAGTTCGAATGGTCATCATGCTTATCTCATATTGAATGTCATATTGGACCATTCATGTACCTGGAAAATTTTTCATCATCGCCTTCCCAATGACCTGCCCTGATGTTTATCCTGTAGAATTCTTCAATGTATTGCTTTACTGACATCAGCTTCTGTTTCAAATTCTGCATCCTCTGAAATAGAGTGATTTGATAATCCTTGGGTACAAATTTGGCTTTCATTTTTGCAACCATTCTATCCCAGCTTTTGATTTTCTGCTTGCCCTTGCAGCGTCTGTCAGCCTGCAGTTCATCCCACCATAGTGTTGCATGCCCTTTAAGTCTAGTGATGACATGTTTGACTTTATTGTCTTCCTTGACATCCTCATATTCGAAGTATTTATCTAGAGCTCTAATCCAGTCTAGAAGCTCTTCAACATCCAAGTTTCGCTCATACATGGGAATCTCCATTTTTTCTCTTGCACGTATCCTTACAACAGCCTTGAATAGGCGTTCGTATGTAGCATCTTCGACGACTACTTCTTTTGCTTCGTTTCCAGCTTCATTTTCACTTTTAGCTTCACTAATATCCCTGGCGTAAACTGTGCACCTTTGTGTTGTCCCCGTGGCATCAAGCCTGGCACGTAACTCGTGCATTTCTCTTTCCACTGCTAGATCAAGCATTGGTCTATCTCTTCTTCTCAACGGCATGGATATATAATTTCTCCCTTCTCTCTGCTACACAAAGCAAAGAAATTTTTCTGGGCTCTGATACCAAATGATGCAGACCCCCAACCCTCAGGCTGAGATCTGCACAGGATCATTCTAATCTCCTTGAGCCGAAGTGGCTCCTTTCGTTCCTCACTGAAACATTCAATGAATATGATCTAGAGGTCCTTCAGAAACCCCACCTATGCGAACGAGCACTGGGCACGACCTTCACCCTCACATGACCACAACTAGGCCTTGGCGCAAGCGCCTTTCGCAACTCGCAACTCATGAGTTCGTGGGTCGAAGACCCTCGACTCCTCTTTTCCAAACTCTCGATACCCGAGATGATGATATGGGTATACCTCCCTTCTCATTAGTGCTTCTTCAAGAAACCACTAGCTAGAGCCTAACTCTAGCACCTCTCGCAACTCGCAACTTTGCGAGTTGAAGTGTTGATTCCTCTTTCTCCTCCCTTGAGAATCCACGACTCACGATAAGTCAACGATGGTTTTAACCTTTTCAAATGACACGTGTCCACCACCTGTCACCACTTCTACCTCTCTCCGGGTGTTTTATTGTCACGCCACCTATCATCCACACCGTTCCCACCAAGTGGACGTGCCATCTGTTCCACGAGCCCTCACAACTCGCAAGCTTGTGACTTCTGCAGTAAAAAAGAGTTTCTTTCAAACTCTGAAGACATGATACCTGTTGTAAGTCCAAATCCGATGGTCCTCCCATAGCTCGGATCCAACGGTTTGTATTTCCTTCCCTGTTCCTCACAACTCGAAACTTAGCGCAAACCAAGAAATTTGGTCTGGCCTCAAAATTCCTGAACCCCAAGTTCGCGATATGATCCAACGATGTGGGTTGAGACGAGATCAATGACTCACGTTGATTCTTGATGCTAGGGTGGTGATTTCTTCCAACTCCTAATGGCCTTGCAACTTCACTGGATCCTACGGTCCTTGCAACTTCGCAAGTTCTCCGCGGAGAATTTTGACCGCTTGATTCACGCTTCAATGACTTCTGCCCAAACGACTGAATGTTCTCCTTTTGAACTTAACTTTTATACGACGGCTTCAATCCCTGTCTCCCTTTGAACTTTTCAAAGGTACTAACCCTCCTGAGCTTTCACTTCTAAACTCAAGGCTTCCAAAAGGTTCCTGCTCGCACTCCTTGCGGTAAACTTTCAAATAACTCTTGGTTATTTGAGCCTTCGACCCTATGCACTCTTTGAAATAGTGGTCCTTCAAATTTTCCCTTAGTTGATAAATTCTAAGGTTTCAACCAGCCTGTGCACACCTTGCATGACTATGTGCTTCACCTGCACTTCTACTGGTATGAGAACAATGGTATCTCTCCTGAGCTTTCTGAGATAAAACTCAAACTCTTGTCAACGCACACCTTGCGAAATTTTCACTGCACTCCTTGCAGGATCTCTTAGGAAGAGAAACAATTGAAACTCATTCTCCTTCTCTCTCAGACTTCATATACTTAACATGAAATCACACATTCAACTCAGTATTGAAACAAATGCATAAACTGAGAGAGTAAAACAACTATAAACATACCATTCAACAAAGGTAAATAGTAAGCATCATAACACCATGAAAGTTGAGTCAAAGTTTCATATATTAACTCTAATGCTCTTGTACATGGGTTCTTCTCTACAAATATATGCTACAACTCTCCATGTTGATAATATTACAAAGATCTAATAATACAAGAGTGAGGGTGTCTATATCCGTTTTCCCTTCTAACATTTATATCCACATACTTTACATTAATAGACTTAAATGCCTATTACATATAATAGATGAGAGTAATCTCTCCAGATCTGTTCCTATCTCCAAGACACAAATGCAAGTACGTTTCTTCTAACTATTGCATTAATGTTTTTGGTTTCAAAATTCAAAACGGTTTTCATAAAAACATGCCCCTTTTCTTCATCCGCACGTTCAACTATTTCTTTGGCTGGGCGCATGCCTTGGCTTTGTTCGATGCTCCTGCATCATGATATCTCTCTCATTGTGAAGATAGTTCACTTGACACTTGAGGGAAAACTCAGGGAAATGAATTATTTGGGGAAAACGATACAGTGGAAGATCGGACTCCCATAGTCCAATCTCATCACTCTGGTCTAGGAAAGTGTCTCTGAACCATGAGTGAAATTCTGCAAAATTGAATTCACATCTAGGCTATGAAATTAGGTAATCTTTGTCGGCCAGAGGGATTTGATCGAGATCGACGGGGAGCGGTTGAAATATATTTTCATTGATCTCTGAATGTTTTGACTTTGGTGCCATCAATTCAAATGATACCTGCAAGATCTGAGAAGGAATGATGCTGACTATAATTCCTATGAATTAATTGCATTTGTAGGTGGAAAAATCAAACAGGATGAGGTTTCAGTGGCATATGGATTGTGAGTGGTGAAGAAATGGTGAAAAAAGGATTATTCGGGTGAACAGGTATCCGTTGGGATGCGAGGGACAAGTCAACAGGCTAACATATATGTTTTCCTGCATTGATTGGCCAACGAATATCTCGGGGATGAGGTGGTGGGAAACAAATGGGTTATAGGTGTGTGAGGATGACGTGGAGGGTAGTGAGTGGATGATAAGAATATGAGATGTGATGGGTGACGGGTGAGTGGGGAAAAAATGTACACTGGCAGAGTAATGGCATATGACTTACAAACGACGGTAGTGGAGTGTGACGTCATGTGTTGGAGGTGGTATGGAAATGTGG